>PVJC01042872.1:0-14789 GCA_004026665.1 Murina feae
CTCCCCCTTTCTCCTCCTCCTCCTCTTCTTCCTCCTCCTCCTCTTCCTCCTCTGGCTGGGTGGCCCCCAGTCTCCCCTCCTGTTTCCTTATGAAGGGGCGGGGGCAGGCCGAGGAGCCGGGGGTGGGCCCGGCGCTGTGGCACCTGTGCCCCCTTTCTGGGCGCATCCAATCCACTTCCATTTCTGCACGAGGGCTCCACCTTATAGTCCCCCTAGGGCGTCCCGTGGCGGAGCTGGTCCCTCGCTCTCAGCTCTGGCTTCCCTTAGCCTGGAGTCCTTGGGAGGCGCCTGGGTCAGGGCTGAGGACAGGGCTGAGGACCGGCGGGCCCCTGCTCTGCGCTCTTTGAAGACACGTGCGGCCCTGGGTCTGAAAGTGCGGGCTTGGGAGTCGGGCCAGGCCTTGAATGGTGGCTGACCGCTGCTGTGTGAGGGCAGGCACGTTTCCCAACGTCGCTGAGCCCCGTCTCCTTGTGTGTAACACAGCACCCACCTCCCGTGCGAGGTAAGTGACACGGAGCCGGGAGCATGGGAACTGGTCCGTCAATAGTAGCCCCTCCCCGAGCGAGGCCGCCCCACCCCCTCAGGTAGGAAGAGCGTGGATGTGCCCAGAGGAGGGGCGCAGGCTCCATCTTCTCCGGGTGAGGGCCCCGGTTTGCAACCGGCCAGCAAGGTGGGGACTCCCCCGGAGGAAGGGCTGTGGGCCGGGGGGTCTGTGTTTGGTGTCGGGCAGCTTTAAAATGTGTTTCCTAAATTTAAAATTCAGCGTTGGACGTTTTTAATGTGTTAAACGCGCCGCTCCTTTGGCGAATGAAAAGCCCCCTGTCCTGTGTGCAGCCCCCGTTAGACGCTGAGACCCGAGCAAGTGGCAGGTGTCGCCTGCGGCCCGCAAGTCAGGAATCTTAGTCCCCCGGGAACTGCACGGCTGCAGGGGGCGCTCCTGTGCACGAGGTGGCTGAGTCCTGTGCTGAGGTGACAGGTGTGAAGGGCACCAGTCCCCCTCCCTCCACGAGTCTCCCCCGTCCAGCAAGGTGGCTGAGACAGCTGTACAGGTTACTCCTGGGCAGGCATTGTGCCAACGGGGTGAGGTTGTTTCCAAGTCGTGTGCAGCCACTTCTGGCTTAGCTCATCAGGGAGGCCTGCCTGGAGGAGGGGCCTGGAAGGGCGAAGGAAACTGAGCATTGCAGCTTTTCTCAGAGGAGGTGCTGCCGTCATTCAGAGTGACGGAGTGAGACAGGTGAGGGGACAGGGAGACTTGGGGTGCCGGCGCACATGTGTTCTAGTTCCCACGGCCTCTCAGGAGAGAGGGCCGGACCGCCGGAGCCGCCCGCACGCTGCACTCTACGAGCCGGAGTTTCTCGCAGGATCTGTGTGCTGCTTCTGAATAGTGTCACAAAATCCCGGCATTTTAAAAACGCCGAGATGGACGGTGCCCATTTCTCCTGCTGAGAGGCCTTTCCTGGTCTCTTTTATTTTATTTTTTCGGGGGGGGGGGTGAGGGGGACGCGGGAGAGGCCGGAAGCAGCGGAAGCCATGCGCTGCCTTCTCCTCTCACCGAGGCAAAGCTGAGCCTCAGCCCGGAATGACTTTGTTCCTAAGCGGAGGGGCGGTGGCGGGGGGCGCAGTATATTCAAAACCAGCAGAAACTCAGAAGCGAAGACTTGCGCCTGTGGAGGTGCCTCCTCCCTCGCGATTGGACTCGATTCCGAGCCCACACCCCCGCGCCACTGCGACAAGCCCGGAGCCTCGAGCCACCGCCCCAAGTGCATTTGCACAGAATCGCCAGCCAGTTTCCTGGAAACAAAAAGCGCTGGCAGGTGGCTGCGCCCAAAGGCGTTCCTGCTCAGCTCCCTGCGACCCTGTGGAGTATTCAAGTTCCCTCTCGGGGAGGACTTCGTTCCCACAGGCCTGGGAGGGCGCGGGGCAGCCATCCGTCACTTGCGGGTGATTGCTTCCCGACCCCGGGCCTGAGGGTATGTGTTTGCAGAGCAGTGTCCACCTGGGGTGATGGATGGCCCATGAGGTCCGATGCCAGATCAGACTGAGAGTCCCCTGGGCCTCCTTTCCCCGCCTGCTCTCGGCTCGCGTTTCTTGGGGAGGCACCCGTGAGATTAGGGGTCACGAGAGGCTGTACCCGGGCTGGGGGGAGCCCCGCAATGCTGTTCCTCTCCATGGATGTTTATGTCGGCCTAACTGGGTTCATCCTGCAGAATAAAGAGAGGAGGGACCACTCCCCCAGATAGAAGGGGAAGCTCACCCTGCCCCACGCCTGCCCGGAGCTGTGGCCCATGAGGACCCGGGCTCCAGGCTCCTGGGTTGGTGGGGGCAGAGGGCGGGGAAGGGGGTGTTTACCAGACCCATCCGCCGTGTCAGGGAAGTGCTCTGCCCTCACCCTCTCCGATGCTGGTGATGAGCAAGCGGATATCAGGAGGCACATGAGGTTGGCGGTGCCTGACACGCACCCCGCCCCCTGACCTGTGGCCCCGTTGGCAGGTGCAGAACATGTCCCAGTCCATCGAGGTGCTGGACCGGCGGACTCAGAGGGATCTGCAGTACGTGGAGAAGATGGAGACCCAGATGAAGGGCCTGGAGTCCAAGTTCAAGCAGGTGGAGGAGAGCCACAAGCAGCACCTGGCCCGACAGTTCAAGGTGCGTGCGCCCCCTCCCAGGCAGGGCTGCTGCCCTCGAGGCTCCCCTCTCCCTCGAGAACTAGTGATTGGGGGGTGGGGAGCCGGGCGAGGCTTGCTCTGTGTCGTCCTCAGAGACAGAGGCAGCTGCACCTCCAGCGTCAGAGGCCAGGGGTCCCGGGTCCCAGCTCCGGCCCAGTGCCAGCTCCACAGCTGCTGTGGGTCAAGCTCCTCAGCTGAGGACTGGCATCCTGGACGAGAGCCGGGTCCAGGCAGGGACCAGCAGGGCCATCCCCCCCGTCTGACCTCATTTAGCTGTGGTGCGGCTCACGGTAGGGTCACAGGGAAGAAAGAGAGAGACACCAACATCTTTCTCCCTCGGTGGTAAGTGTTCCTCCTCTCCGGGGGACTCTGGACCGGGAGGCTGGAGCGTGACTTAAAATTATATATACATACATACGAATATGTATATATACGTACACATACATGTTCACACGCCCAGAGCACACGCAGCCTCAGGATTCCTAAACCGAGGCGCGGCCTGTACCGTAATGAAGGTAGCCATGCACGTGAATTACAACCCTGGCCCGGATGTAAATGAACGGGTCGGTAACACAGCCTGCACGACTGGAAACTGCTGATGCAGCTGGCCTGCCCCGGCCACGCCGGCGTCTCCCTTTGATGAGCTCTGCATGAAGCAGGAACGGACTCGCTTTTAAAAGCCACCCGTTCTCTAGGCGAAACAGCAAGCCGGTGAAGCTACAGATCTATATCATATCATGCGTAAAACAGCGCAGGCTGGAGGAGGAGGAGCGGTCGCTCTGGTCCGAGGCAGGCGGGCGTACTGTCGTCCTTGCTTCTGCCGCGTCATCGAGAATTATCGGGGAAGAGATTTTGACCTGCCTGATCGTAAAGAGTTTGTGTCTCTCCATCAAAGGCCAGCACTCCCTTCTCAGAGGGACGAAGAGGTGGGGGGGGTGGGGATAAGGCAGATTTCTCTCAGGGGGGGATGGGTCTCCTGCAGCCAGGGCTAGCTCCCCTCTGCTGGCACCACCCGCACAGCCATCTTCCCCAGACCCCAAATCGTGGCGCTGGGGGAAGACAGCAGCCCTTGCCCTGGACCGGCTTTAATTGAACGTGCCAGCACAGTGTGGCGAGGGATTTATGGCGCTGGCAGGGCCGGCTGCTCGGACAAACCCTAGCACTGAAGTGTGTGTTTTTTTTTAAGTGCCTGTGAAGCGATTTGTCTGCGACTGGCTATGTGTGTGAGGCAGGCTGGTGAGGTAGTTCTTCAACGGTATTTCGTTTTCTTGCTTGCAGGGCTAACTTAAAAGCGTTTTTTCAAAGCCGCAGTGACTGAAGAAGCATGTAACCATGTACCCATGACCGAGGGCCAGACAGCTTTTTGCACCCTGCATTTTTACTCTCCTTTCCCGACAATTAGCGCCATTTCACTAAGGAGTCCAACCACGATCCTCTTTTTGCATGCGACTGTAGATGCATTTCATGAACCCTTTGAACCCTTGTCAATGCATTTTTTTTTTTTGAAAAAGAAAAAGAAAAAAAAAAAAAGGAAACTGTGTGTATGTGACCTGGAGCATGTAACCTTACGATGTTGCATTCTACCTGACAATAAAGACCTTTCCCAAAGACGATGGTGTTCTGAAGACTGTTTCATACGCTCTTCTAACGCTGGGGGCCGGAGGACGAGGGAGCCTGCGCGAAGGCGGGAGCGGCCAGGCCGAGGCAGGGTGTGGCGAGTCTTTGCACGCAGCGCACTGAACCCAGCTTATTTTAACCTTGCAGGCGATAAAAGCGAAAATGGATGAACTTAGGCCTTTGATACCCGTGTTGGAAGAGTACAAGGCCGATGCAAAATTGGTTTTGCAGTTTAAAGAGGAGGTCCAGAATCTGACGTCAGTGCTTAACGAGCTGCAAGAGGAGATTGGCGCCTATGACTACGATGACCTGCAGAGCAGAGTGTCCAATCTTGAAGAGAGGCTCCGTGCGTGCATGCAAAAGCTAGGTAGGCCCAGCACCCTGCGGGGCGGGGCGGGGCCTGGCCCGGCCGCGCTGGCCCCGGGGCGTGGTGCTGAAGTGGACAGCGCCCGCCTGGCTTCCAAGGGGAGGGCTAGGCGCGGCCCCGGGGCGTGGTGCTGAAGTGGACAGCGCCCGCCTGGCTTCCAAGGGGAGGGCTAGGCGCGGCCCCGGGGCGTGGTGCTGAAGTGGACAGCGCCCGCCTGGCTTCCGAGGGGAGGGCTAGGCTGCACAGGGCTCTGGGGCAGGGCGACGTGGAGGAGCAGAGGGGAGGCGGGCAGGCTGCACCCGCGTGAGCGTGAGGTCCCTCCCCGGCGAGGCCAGTCGCACATCCCACTGAGTTGCACGCCTGGAAGAAGTAGGAGACTGTTAGTTGTTGCCAACCATGTGCACGCGCAGGATGAGAGTGGCTTAGGGCTGGGAACTGCACCTCCCTCCAGGGTGAGGACCAGGCTGAGGAGGTGCCTCAGGCACCGCACCCGGCCCCGAGGAGCAAATTCAGCCCCCAATTCAGCCCCACGGCAAAGGGTGACCATTCAGGCGCGCAGAGGAGCAGCTCCCACAGCTGCCCGCTCCCTTCTCGTGGGGGCAGCGTGAGTGAGGTCTTATTTGTGATTGGACACCCACTCGCCCTAGCAACCTTCCTGTTAATTGCTTTTATAAGTCTTTCTTTTTTAATACTCGCCTGAGGATATTTTCCCCATGATTTTTCTTTCTTTCTTTCTTTCTTTTTTTTTTTTTTTTTTTGAGAGAGAGAGCGGAAGGGAGGGAGGGAGGGGAGAGAAGAAAACATGACGTGAGAGAGACACACCAATCAGTTGCCTCCCACACTCCCCCGCTCGGAGCCTGGGATCCACCTGCAACCCAGGTGTGTGCCCTTGACTGGAACTGAACCTGCGACCCTTCGGCTCGAGGGCAGGGCCTGCGTTTACGTTTGTGCCCGAGCGCCCTTACGCCCAATTCCACTTCTTAGACTTTCTTCCTAAAGATCAGCCGGCCCTTCTCGTCACCGGGTTTAAGACAAAGGTTGCTCATTCCGTAGTGTGTGTTTTAGGGTGACTCAGGGTACGCTGGGTTTACCCGATGTCCTTAGTTCCTTTTACACCCCCATACACACACACAGTATAAGATGCCCCCAAGACTCCGCGCCAGTGCTACCGTCCGTGACAGATGGAAAGGTGCCGAGGGGGGGAAGCCGTGTCAGCCGGCGATTCTTCGAACAGGTTCCCGAGTCCAGGTTACTTTCAAAGCTGCCCCAGGCGCCCCGTGGAGGCACGCGTGCTATCCCCCCCACCCCCCATCCACTCTGGAGAGAACCTGAGAGGGTGGTGTAGAGATTGAGATTGAATCATGCCATGTGTTCACTCTGGCTGCGTCGGAGGAGCGCGTGCTTCCTGTGACATGCTTCCTGGCACGCAAGTCCCGGTGTGTCAGGCTGAGTGACCCGGGACAGTCCCAGGAGGCGTGTGGGGTGGAGGGGTGTGGGCTGGACAGCCCGGACCTGCTGCTCCAGACATCCCAAGAGCACGGGCAGCGCCTGAAACGCCGTGACGCTGGGCTCTGTGATTATTTCCGTGGGGCGTGGTTTTGGATTTCTGCCCAGAATGACCCTGAGCTCATTGCTCTCTCTCTCTCTCTCTCCCCAGACCCTCCCCTGGGGGTCTCTCTGGGCCTCTGAAGACTCTGACGTCCAGAGTATGTGAGGGGGGGGGAGGGTATTTGTTATTTTTGCCCCCAAGATAAAACCTCCACACTTTTCAATGGAAGGATCATGGAGCAAAAGGGAAATTCAGAGTGAAATGTTACGCACGGTGAGAAGCGAGGGCCTTTGGAGGGGGTGCCCCGCCCAGACGAGCAGGCTGTGCGCCCAGCCCTGCCTGGTTCAGAGCTGCAGGAGCTGAGCCGATGGCGTCAGAGCTCGGGGCTGTCACGTGGTCCCCCTCAGGCTGCTAAATGGCTCACTGGGGAGGAGAGAGAGGATGATGAGGCCCTCGGACGCGCTCTCCTCACGGAGGGCAGCCACCTGATCTTACCTTTGGTTTCTTCCTTTTTTCAAAAGACCTTGATGTTTAGAGAGACTGCGAAGTGGGGTCTGCAGGTGGGGTTCGGGGTCTACAGGTGGGGCCTGGGGTCTGCAGGTGGGGCCTGGGGTCTGCACTGAGCCAGCACTGGGTGAACGGGGATGAGCCACCTGTGAGACCAGCTGGGGAGGCAGGAAGTGTGCTGACAGCCATGTGACTCTCCCGAGGTGGTGACCAGCTTGGGTCAGACTCTCTTCATCTGGAGAAGGCGGAGGGGTCCCTGGGCCCTGGGCCGGTGGTGCCAGACCATGGGAGCCATTTGCATCACTCGCTCCACACGGGCTGGGGGAGGGGGGTGGAAAGAGGGGGAAGGTAGGTGGGCAGGTAGATAGATAGGTAGGTAGATGACAGGTGATTAATAAAGATAGATAGATGGTAGATGACACATAGTAGATGATTGGTAGAGACAGACAGACAGACAGACAGAAGGACAGATGATAGACAACTGGCTGATAGATGATGGACAGATAGAGACAGACAGCCTGGCAGGCTCAGCGCTGCTGCTGCTGCCACTGCTGCGTCCCCTTCCTAGGTGTCCCTTCAGCTCAGGAGCTTAGGACCCAGCTGAAGCGCGGCTGCTCGATCTGGTCTTTCTTTCAGCCTCGTGAGCAGGCGCCCCTCAGCAGCTGGGCTCCTTGCGCGGAGGCTGCCGAGAGCAGGACCGGAAGGCAGCCCTGCATGGCACCCGCACTGACAGCTGTCGCAAGGCCGCCTTCCTCCCCGCCCTCTGCTCCTGGGGTGCAGTCTGCCTGGGTGCCCAGGCCCAGGGTGGAGAGGCACCTGCGCAGGCCCTTCCCAAGCTCCTCTCCCCCGCCCCCCACCCTCCTCCGCCTGCACCCTGGCACGCTGCGCTCGGATGAGAGAGGGACACCTTCATGAACTGACGTGCCAACCGCCCCCGCGGCTCTGCCAGGGGTTAGAGCCTGTGCTTCCCAAGATCCTGGCAGAGCCCATCTGGACAGAGAAACAAAACAGCTCCTGACTCAGGCCGGTGCCTCCGGCCTGGCCCCGAGCCTCAGCCTGCTGCCCGCGTGCAGAGGGGCCTGGGCAGGTTTCTGGTTCCTCTGAGGTGGCCGGGGGAGGGGACCTCGGAGGGGGCAGAGCGGGACTGGCCCTGGGGTCACACCTGCCCTGCGGGTCACCCCTGGCCCTCCCCTTCGGAGCAGCCACAGGCCAGAAGGTCCTGCACGGGCAGGACACAGTGACCGGCCACGGCAGCCCTGACCTGGCCTTCGCTGAGGTGCACCCCACGTTCTCCGCATCCCCAGTGTAGACAAGAGCAACAAGAAGAGCGGGGCCTCCTGATCACTTGCCATGTCGGGTGCTTGTGTGTCAGGCATGTGCCCTGAGTCGGGCGTGTCCCCTGAGTCAGGTGTGTGCCTCCCCACTGTGACCCACCATCCTCCGAGACAGTGTCGTCGCTGCTGACAGGACACTGTCTACGCCACCGCCGCCCCCATCCCTCTGCTGGGACAGACGGTGAAGCCATGGCTGGCGAGGTTTCCTGAGGGATGGATAGTTTTACCTCTAAGTGCCTGAGAGATGAGACACTCACTCACTCATTCACTCACTCACTCATCTACTCATTCACTCATTCATTCACTCATCTACTCATTCACTCATTCATTCACTCATTCATTCATCTACTCACTCACTCATTCACTCACTCATTCACTCACTCTGAACCACTCCCAGAGGAGTCTTAGGGAGACCCACACACTCTGTCTGTGGCCCCCGGGAGTGTGTGGTCAGGGAGGATGGGGGTGGGGTGCAGAGGGGGAGGTCTCTGGAAGAGGCATACTTTGGGGTCCAGCCAGAAAAGAGGTGGGAAGGGGGTGACATTCCAGATGGAGAAGCAGCTAGAGCACCCATGTTGGGGCCGGCGTCAGGCCGGGCCAGCTTCTAGCTGAGCGGGGCGCTGACCTGCCCTCTCACCTCGGAGGGTGATGTAGAGGGCAGAGTCATTCTCCTGGTCCCTGGGCCAGGCCTGGAGGGAGAGAGGACGAGACAGAGGTCACCTGTCCCCCAGCGAGGCCACCGCCGCGCAGCTCAGGGCTCAGAAACACCCTGTCCTGGAGGCCGGCAGAGGTGCAGTCACTCTGCCCGCTGCAGTGGCTGTGCACACAGGTCAGCATCGGTGGGACAGGTGGGGTGCGGCACAGCGCAGGGGCCGCCAAAGGCAGCCTGGGAGGCCACGGGCTGTGGGGAGGGCAGGGCTGTGCCGTGTGGCCTGAGGACGCCCCACCTCGTCTCCAGCCTCCATCTGAAGCGGGGAGGCCCCGAGGTCACGCCCAAGGCCTGTCCGGTGCTTGCTGACCAGAGCCCTGGCTTTCCAGCCTCCACTCCTCCTCCTAGCAGGAGACACGCCACCCTCCAGGTGGCCCATAGGAAGGTGGCCCTGCCCAGGTCTACCCGACGGGAGGGGCTGGAGCAGGGGCTGGTGCACAGCCGCCTGTTCCTGCTTCCTGAACCTGTGGCCAGTGTCCCGTGTGGAGCCTGCTGCCTGCCACAGGTGCTGGACGAGCCAGCACCTTCTCCCTGTCCCCATTTCCCAGAGAAAACCAAGCTTGGCAAGCTGACTGCCTCCCCCAGAGGCGCTGCTGGGGCTGCCACGTGGGGAGGGAAGGAGGCGAGGGAGTGGGGAGTGCAGCTGCCCCTCCCTCCCCACCTCCCCCGTCTCAGCTGCTCTTGGTTCTGGGGAGGCCCAGTGTCTGCAGGGAGAGCCAGAGCATGAGCCGCTCTGAGATCCCAGGCCAGGAGCAAGGGGACCCTGCACCCACAGCGGCCAGCGCCGGCCTCACCTGCGCCTGCTCTCTTGCAGCCTGTGGCAAGCTGACGGGTATCAGTGACCCGGTGACCATCAAGACATCCGGCTCCAGGTTCGGGTCCTGGATGACCGACCCTCTGGCTCCAGAGGGCGACAACAGGGTGAGTGCCCTTGGGGGGCCTGCTGGCCTCCCGCCCGAGGGTCTGGCTCTCACGCCGATGCCAGTGTGTCCACAACTCAGCAAAGCAGCCAGGGTCTGTGCGGAATGGAGCGTGGCACCTGGGGGGTCACAGACCGAGAGTGGCTGGAGGATGCGGAGTGGGGAGGAAGCAGGGCTCAGAACCTGCAAGTGCGCCTCTCGCCCAGCGCCTGCCCCTCGCTGTCCTGTCCCCAAGAGCACTCGCTCTCTGCCCAGACGCGTGGCGAGGTTGTGGATTCGAGGTGGTGAAGGACGCATTGGATAATTGGACATCCATGCTGCTGGATGACGTGCTCACCCTCCAGGAAAGGCGGCTGGTGGGGGGCAGGGAAGGAGGGCTTTGCCAGAGGAGGAGAGCGCTGGGCGGGCAGTCGAGGGCCAGGAGCTCAGGACGGCCTCCCCCTCCCGCCACGGGGCCCCATGTCCCCAGGCCCTGCCGCTGATCGGAAGGACACCTCTGTTGGTCTGATTGTTTCCATCCTCCCGTCCAGTTTTGATTACACACACGCAGGAGACCAATAACTCACTTCCAAAACACACGCAAAAGCAACGTCGGCTCCGTGCAGGCTGCTGAGGAAGGAGGGCGTGTTGAGAGGGGTGTGGCCAAAAGCTGGGGGCAAGGGGACAGCGGGGGATCCTGCAGAAGAGCCAGCCCAGCCCCCGGCCCCCCGCTGCCTGTGTGGTGAGCGAGCAGAACAGGGTCGGCTGGGCATGCCTGGCGTCCATGATTCCGTGATTCACTTATTAGGTGCCAGCTGGGTGCCCCGTGCGTGCTGGGTGGGGCACTGGTGTTCCTGCACCAAGTCTCAGCAGGGACCTGCCCAAGGCTCCGTTGGCACCGAGGCCCGGAAGCTCTCTCCCCGATGCCAGGCTGTGCCCCCCCAGGAGACACGTGCGGCCCATCCCCGTGTCCCCGTTCAGGGCCCAGGCGGCCACACCCTTTCCAAGGCTGTCTCTTGGGCCTGGGCTTTCATACACGGATGGATTCCTTCCTTCCCAAATAAGTGTGAGCACCTACTGTGCGCCTTTGGCCAGGGAGAGAGCAGTGAACAAGCAGGGGGTCCTGCAGACCCACAGCCTGCAGGCACCCCACAGAGGGCTGGGCTGGGGGCCTTGCCACCCACAGGGGACTCGGTTCCCCGGACCGTCGGTTCCACACCCCCGTCCCTGACCGGTCTCTAAGCGGACCCTTCTGTGTCTGGGGAAATTAGTCCTGTCCCCTTTCGAAACGTGCCTGAGCCTCTGGCCAATTTGGCTCAGTGCTTAGAGCGTCGGCCTGTGGGCGGAAGAGTCCCGGGTCTGATCCCGGTCAAGGGCACGTACCTCGGCTGCAGGCTCGATCCCTGGCCCTGGTCGGGGCATGTGCAGGAGGCACCTATCATGTGTCTCCCTTCCCCCTTCCTTCCTTCCTTTTTATAATCCTCACGAGGATATTTTTCCACTGATTGTTAGAGAGAGGGGGAGAAAGAGAGAGAGAGACAGAGAGAAACACCCATGGGAGAGAAACACACCGATGGGTTGTCTCCTGCACGCACTCCAACCAGGGCCCGGGGAGGAGCCTGCAACCTAGGGACGTGCCCTTGATCGGAACGGAACCCCCAGCCCTTTGGTCCAAAGGCTGACGCTCTATCCACTGAGCCACACTAGCCAGGGCTCCCCCTCGTTTCCACTCTCTCTCACAATCCGTGGAAAACATCCTCCGGGGGAGGATCAACCAACCAACAAAAGAGAGGATGTGCCCTGAGGGTGTGGGAGGGGCTGGGCATCCTTCTTGTTCCATCTTGGTTCCACCTTCCCCTCCCTGTTCCTCTCGAGGGAGAGGTGCTGCCTGGGGCGGAGCTCCGTCTCCCTCCGACCGTCCGTCCACTCACCGCCCGTCCGCTCTGCCCGCAGGTGTGGTACATGGACGGCTACCACAACAACCGCTTCGTCCGCGAGTACCGGTCCCTGCAGGACTTCATGACCACGGACAACTTCACGTCGCACCGGC
The DNA here is from genome assembly GCA_004026665.1 of Murina feae. Lineage (NCBI taxonomy): Eukaryota > Metazoa > Chordata > Mammalia > Chiroptera > Vespertilionidae > Murina > Murina feae. Next base: position 11,699 of record PVJC01042872.1, read on the forward strand.
TGCCGCACCCCTGGTCGGGCACTGGCCAGGTGGTCTACAACGGCTCCATCTACTTCAACAAGTTCCAGAGCCACATCGTCATCCGCTTCGACCTGCGCTCCGAGAGCATCCTCAAGCAGCGCAGCCTGGACTACGCCGGCTACAACAACATGTACCACTACGCCTGGGGCGGCCACTCGGACATCGACCTGATGGTGGACGAGAGCGGGCTCTGGGCCGTCTACGCCACCAACCAGAACGCCGGCAACATCGTGGTCAGCAAGCTGGACCCCGTGTCGCTGCAGGTGCTGCGCACCTGGAACACCAGCTACCCCAAGCGCAGCGCGGGCGAGGCCTTCATCATCTGCGGGACCCTCTATGTCACCAACGGCTACTCGGGCGGCACCAAGGTGCACTACGCCTACCAGACCAACGCCTCCACCTACGAGTACATCGACATCCCCTTCCAGAACAAGTACTCGCACATCTCCATGCTCGACTACAACCCCAAGGACCGCGCGCTCTACGCCTGGAACAACGGCCACCAGGTCCTCTACAACGTCACCCTCTTCCACGTCATCCGCTCCGACGAGCTGTAGGGCCTCGACCCGGAGCCCGGCCAGCGCCCCGCCCGCCTGCCCGCCCGCCCGCGTGGAGATCCTGCGAAAGCAGCCGCCACAGGGACGCTCGCGATACTGATCACGCGGATTCGGGCCTCCGCGTGGCGAGGGGCATCGCGCGCGCGGGCAGGCCTCCGCGTTCCTCCAGCTCCGGCCGGAGGGCGACGGATTTGGGGAGAGACCCCCCCCCTCAACTTTGCAGCTGGAACTGCAGCCCAGGGCTCCCCTCGCCCCCCGCCCCCCAGCCCCCTTTTCGGTCACATGACATACTAGAGAAGTAAGGCGTGTCTGCGGCCAGTTCCGGCCCAGGACGGCCCGCTGTTAGGATCGCATGGACTTTCCTTAGTCAAGGTCGGTGCCCATGGGCGGTGCGGCGTGCCCCCTGGGGTCCCCGGTTGCGCTCGGGCGTCCGGAGGCGCGACGCAGGCTCCTCTCGCGCGTCCCCATCCCGGCGGCTGCTCCTCGACCCGTGTCGTGTCTTAGATCCCCGTGCGAGGCCCCCGTAGCCTGTGCCCCGTGTCCGTGCCCGCGGCGGCCGGGCGCGAGGCGTGTGTGTGGCGGTGCCCGCCACGCCCGCCGCCGTGTATTGTGCAGTGTGTCTTGTCCCTCGAGGTGGTGACCTGTGTGTGGTTTGAAGTGGGTGTTGTCATGCAATGCTGTAGTTTGGACCCGTAAGTGGGTGGTTCTTGTTGCTACAAAGAAAAATAATCCTCAGTGTTCGCCCTGTAGAGAGAGAGCCAAGTTCTCGCCGAGGCGACCAGAGGGGCTGCTCTCGTCCAGTCCGACCTCTGACCCGGTGACCCTGGGGAGAGGGGCTCGCGGGGAGACTCGGTTCCCGGCGGGAAGGGTGTCCCGGGGCATTGAGTGCGGGAAGCAGAGGGGACTTTGTGCTCTCAGTTACCTAAGGAAACAATAAACATAGTCGGACACGTGCTGGCTCCCCTGGTCATGTCTGAGGGTGTAAACGACGGGTCTCCCAGGTCCTCGAAGGCCCGTGTGTCCCCTCAGATGGGGAGGGGTCCCCCCTTCCGGGAGTTCCCTTTGGGTCCCTGACCACCCATCCCCCCAAAATCTAGAGCCTAGCGGTCATCTCGGAGCTCCCCTCCCCCCCGGGATCCCCACCCTCACCCACCCCCCGCCTGCCCCTGCCAGGCTCCCCCAAGGCTCAGCGGGAAGGAGTCGGGACAGGCGACCCCTGTACACGTGGTGGGGGACCAGCAGGCCTGTCAGCGGGTGCAGGGGACCCAGGCCCTCGCTGCCAGGAGCTCCCCAGGGGCTGTGTGGGTCCAGGAGGGCAGCAGCCAGCCCATCTGGGGTCTGGGCCCCCCCAAGCCTTGGCGATGGAGATCTTGGGACATCCCAGGAGCCCAGGCCCCCATGGCCGTCCTGTTGATGCCAAGCGGGGCCCTGGCTGAGCAGGCCCTGAGGTTTCTGAGGGGCCATGCCCGGTCCCCCCAGCCCATCGGAGGGGCCGGGCCTCATGCCGGCCGGAAAGGAGCATTGCACATCCTTCCACCAGACAGCGCTCGGGCCTCGGAGGTCCAAGGGGGCATGGCCTCCCTCCCTCTACCCGGGACGGGGGGGCACCGAGTGCCAGGACAGCGGTGCGGCCTGGGAAACCCAGCCAGCACAGCCCTCCGACCAGTGAGAAAGGAGCCGACACGCGTCCCCCGCCGTCTTCCTGAGCTTCGCCTCGTCCTGGAGGGGAGCTGGCCGGCGCCGGGCGGGTGGCCGTCAGCACAGAGACGGGCGTAGCTGACGGTCACGGGCTCCGCCCTGTGGAACCTGAGAAGGTCCGGAACTGGCGGGGTCCCTGTGCCCACGGAGCCGGTCAGGGAGTGGGCGGCTGGGTGTAGGGCCACAAGGCTCGGCCCAGTGCGCCCCTTGGGATCCGCCCTGCCCCACAGTCGGGAAATTTTGGGTGGAAATCGAGCAGAGGTTCCCTGGCTCCTCACACACCCGCACCCGCACCCACACCCGCACCCGTACCCGCACCCACCACCCCACACAACCCATCTGCTGGGCACGGAGCCCCACAGGAGGAAGCCTGCCTGGCCAGCGTGGCTCGGTGGTCAGCGTCGCACCAGCCGGGACCAGCCACAGGACACAGGGGAGGGAAGGTGCCTCTCCCACTTTGTGTTCACAAACGATCAGTCGATCGATCGTGGAGGGGACACCCAGGACATCCTCCCTGTGAGACGGAGCTGGGGTTCCCGCTGACGCCTGGGTTTCAGTCACAGCCCCGAGGCCCCGACCGCCCCGACGTGACGGGCCTGCCCAGTGCCACAGGCGGGTGGTCTTGTCACAAGCACCGCAGTCACCACCCCCGCTTTGTCATCCCCTCTCCCCCGATGACGGAGGGAGACACAAACAGACACCTGTTCTGAGCCCCCGGAGAGAGGAGAGCGGCCGGGGGCCGGAAGGGATTCACCACCTCGGGCGGAGCATGTCCGAGGGATATTCCCCAGGGTATTCCACACGCAGGGAAATGG
>PVJC01042873.1:0-14754 GCA_004026665.1 Murina feae
GCCTCAGATGCGGCTGGGGGCAGGTCCCCAGTGGTCACACACACACACTCATACACACACAAGGTGCCTGGCAGACTGGGGCCATCATAGGACATCCACTGAGGGGTCCCAGACTGTCAGAGGGCACAGGCCGGGCTGAAGGACTCCCTCCACCCCGAGTGCACAAATTTTTGTGCACCGGGCCCCTAGTATATATATAGATATAGATATAGATAGATATAGATATATAGATATAGATCTATCTATCTATCTATCTATCTATCTATCTATCATCTATCTATCATCTATCTATCTATCTATCCCTCTATCCATATTACACAAATTGGCCAAGACGCCATATCAGTCATGATCAGCTCAGGAAGAGGAGCTGGGGGCAGCCCAGAGCAGTGACACAACATGCAGGGGGGGCTGGCTCCCAGCCCAGCAGGAGCAGTGTTGGGCTGCTGGTGCCAGAGTGGAGACACAACACATAGGGGGGCCTGCCCCCAGCTCCAGGGGCTGTGGCACACTAGCAGTCTCGCCTCTGTGTGGGAGTTGCAGAGGAAACATCTTTTCTGACCACTCATTGGCTAAGCTCCCTGTATGCCACTCACACTGTTCTTGGTAACTTGGGTAATAAAAATCCAATAAGGTGATCTAGGGTTTTTCCACCACACTCCTGGTGAAAAAAATGAAGGTCCACTGCTGGAGGGCTAAGAAATGTCATATCCTGCCCTAGCTGGTTTGACTCAGTGGATAGAGCCTTGGCCTGCCCACCGCAGGGTTTGGGTTTGATTCTGATCAAGTGCATGTACCTAGGTTGCAGGCTTCTCTCTAGCTGGGACCAGGTCAGGGCTCATGCAGGAGGCAACCAATCAAAATGTGTCTCTCACTTTGATGTTTTTCTCTGTCTTTCCCTCTCTCTCCCACATTTTCTAATAGTCAATGGAAAAATATCCTCAGGTGAAGATAAAAAAAAAAAAAAAGAAAGAAAGAAATGTCATATCCTATGAAAGAGACATCTTGAAAATGCCTAAAGAAAGTTGTCATTTTTTTCATGGTAAAGGGACTGGAGTCCATGTTGATGAAAACACCTTGGCAGCTGCAGCGGCCTTCAGGGGCAGCAGCAGCGGAGTGATGGGTGTGGCGCCTTCTTCTGATCAGCTGGTCACCTCCCGCAGATGGAGGCCAGACTAAGGCTTAGGTCTGCTACCTTAGGAAGCGGGCCTAAGCTGTCAGTAGGATATCCCTGGGGGCTCCTGGACTGTGAAAGGGGGCAGGCTGGGCTGAGGGAAACCACCCCTCCCCCAGTGCATGAATTTTGTGTACCAGGCCTCTAGATCTATATAATAAAGAGGTGATATGCAATTTAACTCTCACACCATCAAGCCATCACAAGATGGTTTTGCCCACAGGGGATGTGGGGTTCCCATAAGGAGCCATAATTAGCAATCAGCAGGAACCTGAGGCTGCATGGAGCTGGGGTAGGGGACCTAAGTCTGCACCCCCTGACCGGTGGGGTTTCACAGGGGACCTAAGGTCACACACCCTACCCAGCGGGGCTTGATGGGGGTGAGGCCGGCCATGTCTGAATCTTGTCCAATGGGGGTGGGGCTGGCTAGATCTGGGTCTTATGTGATTTTGAGGTACACAAGGTTGGGTGGGGACTTGACTCTGGGTCCCCTAGCATGCCCCAGACTCTGACAGGAGGAAGATTTTCATATATTTTACTGATTTTCTTTCATCTCTGACATTTCTATTATAAAGAAAGGGCAAATAGCAATATTAAAATATTTCCTCTAATTAATTTCCTCTTAATGTGCATGAATTTTGTGTACTGGGCCACTAGTTATATAATACTAGCTTAAGAGATAAGACATTTCTAGTTCTATAATCACACTCCTGCCTCCACAAAGAAAATTACCATCCTGGGTTTGATATTAATTATTCCCATGCATGAATTTATGCTTTTATGTATGTGTGATGCATATGTATAATGTGTACCTATGTAATACTCTTTTGACGTATTTAAACATAAATATATCCTGCTGCATGCATCCTTTTGCATATAGTTTTTTTTTATTCAGTCTTATGTTTGTGAAATTTATCAATGCTAATACCAACATTTACTTCATACATTTTCACTGTTGTGTATGAATATACTACAATGTGCTTACATAGCTAGAGCAGAACACAGTAGTTTCATTTGTTTCTATTATAAACTATACTGTTAAGAACATTCTTGCACACATGTCTTTGTGCATATATGGACAACTCTCTAGGGTGCGCAATTAGTAGAATTGTTGGGTTATAGAATATGGACATCTTGAGCTTTATAGCCATCATCTATAGCATTGTTCCAATTTTCCATAAAGGATTAGAGTTTCAGCAGTATCCTCAGCATTCCATTTAGTAAGTCTTTATGTATTTCAATTGTTTTATAGGTTTTCATTCTTCTTTGCCTCAGAGCCTCTCCCAAACATGACACATGACAAATAATAACATTATGCTTCAAAAACTGAACATCACTCCTCAGAGTCAAGAAACACCAAATAATTTTCCTATCCCTCGCCCATAAAATGCTCAGAGGCAAAAGGAACAATATTCCTAAACAACAACAAATATATATAAACTATCAAAACAGCTATTGGGCAATTATTTGCTAAGTGCAGTATGGGTATCTAATGTGCTTTGTTTTAGTCAGTCCATAGAGTAAGGCTGGCAAGGTAGGTGTTATTGTCCTTATTTTGTCTGAGAAAACAATCAGAAGTCAAATTAGAAGTTCAGTTACATGCCTAAAGTGACACACCTAGTAAATGAAAATCAACATTCAACTAAATTAGTCATGTTCCAAAGACAGAACATTTTCTGCTCTACCCTAGCAACAGGCTGCAGAACAGAACCCAACGCATGCAGTACAACAACGATTTATTAAGCACTGTGGAGAGGCAGTAGCTTTAATTCACTTCACTTATTTAGGGACTATTATTCACACACATATGGGATTTTTTCCAACTGCCTGTTGTTGCTTTATTTTTGGTAGTAAAATTTGTACTCCTCAGAACCTTCAGAAGAGGAAGAGAGGGAATAATGAAATGAAATAACTTAGTAAAATAAAACCATCAGGTGTAATAAAGAGTCACAGCATTGCTAAAAGCTGTAGCATTGAGTTCATGATTAGTTAAAATAAATTTGGGTCATGATCTGTGAATTTAACTCATTTAAAACATTCCTCTCTCACATTTACTTAGATGACTCAACTACTCATTCAGCACCTTAAGCCTTACTTCATGTTAAAGGGAAAAATAATTCTGAGGCTCTAAAGGAGAAGTAATCTAACAGGATAAAAGTTATTCTCACGCAAACTCTATTCAGCCAGAAGGCATCAGTCTGACAATAATAATTTTAAGAAATGGGTGGACAAATGACTATGGGCAAAGAGTGTGAAAGGAACTTCTTAAGAACATGTAAAGGCAACACCAAGCACAGTACAGGAGATGCTGCTCTTGGAGAAGTAACAGTGATAGGAAATTAGATAATCAGAGAATTTTTTAATATAAATTTTAATTTCTATCAATTTTAATAGAAAATTAATAACAAGACAGTATAAAGGCAAAAACCTGAACAGTTTGAAAAAAGAATGAAAAAATGTATATTCTCATTTTGAGTGTGAAAAACAGATGGCCACTTCGTGACAGGAGCAGCACTCTTAAAGTTAGCTTTTTCAATATAATGGATAAAATATAATTGTTTGACATATGCTTGGCCCCCTACTCTGTTAACAAAGTAAGAATCAATAGGGCTCAGAATTGTATTAATGTAAAATAACTTTTAGGGTGGAAAACAAAATTCAAAAGACGTGAAATTAACTATATTTATTTATTTTTTTTAAAAAATATATTTTTATTGATTTCAGAGAGGAAAGGAAAGGGAGAGGGAGATAGAAACATCAGTGACGAAAGAGAACCATTGATTGGCTGCCTCCTGCATGTCCCACACTGGGGATCAAGCCCACAACCCAGGCATGTGGCCCAACTGGAATCCAACTGCGACCTACTGGTTCATAGGTCAATGCTCAACCACTGAGCCACACCAGCTGGCACCATTTTTAAACATGTGTTGTTGTTTTTTTGTTTGTTTCTTTGTTTGTGTTTTATTTTGGTACTATATCATGTGTAAACCTAGGATCAATGGATCTAGCTTACAGGGTGATATATTTTGGTCCAGTGGCCATACCCTCAACAAAATTATAATAAACAAAGGTCTTAAAGATCATGGATGCTTCCAAATATCATGGCTGGTGGGGAAGGGGAGGGTGAGAGTAAAACACAGCAGAAACGTTCACTTGTTCAGGTACTTCACTCACAGGCAACTACACACCATGGTACTTCAAAGAGCTTTAGAATTGAATGGACTGGGCTCTTTTCAGCTCAGTCTCCTTCTATGTGACTTTGGGTAAATTATTTAACCTTTTTATACCTCATATTTCTCATCTGTAAAATGAGGATAATAAAAGCATCTACCTAATAGATTCATGGTAAGGATTAAAGCCTTTATAAAAACTGCCTGCCACATCAGAAATAATGTTTTTGGAACAATGATAATATTGATAATTATTATATTATAAATCATAATTAAAGTAATAATATTCATAATGATAATGACAAAATAGTAGTTGGGGAAAATGGCATAAGTCCTCTTTCTCATTCCATGGATTAATGATGCAAACTAAATTTTTAATCACTTTTCTAGTCATTACCAAACATTTACCAATAGATATACTGCATGGGCACTGAACTGAGATTTTTCTCTGAAGGATCCCTTGTAGGCTGAATTTTACTATCTCATTAGTAACCATTACAGCTGAAAATTCTCTTCTAATGTTTATGTTCATTTTTATTGAGTTTCTCTAATAGTAACAAATTTACAATAATACCTAGAACAATGAAAAGGTAGGGTTGAAGGTATGACTAAAAGGATGACTCCACTATAAGGTCTTGATGAGTAATTGTGTTAGACATTTTTATGTGTCAAGAAAAAGAATATTTGATGTTCTTTTCACTCTTTCTTCATCTTAATAAATCTAAATAGTAAATTATCAACACATACTGTTATGGACTGAATATTTATTTTTCTTCCCAAAATTCCTATATTGAAATCCTAATCCCAAACATGATGGCTTAGGAAAGAAATTCCTTATAGATGAGGTGATAAATATAAAGGCCCTTCCACCCCCATGAAATTAGTGCCCTTAAGAAAAGGAAAAGGAAAATGCCACCTAGTCTGTGGCATTTTGTTACAGAGCCAGAGCTGACAAAGATACATTTCAGAGTAAAACTATAATTCAGTAAAATTCAGTTACCTAATCAATGTACAGGTGACCCTCGAACAGCTCATGTTTCAAATGCACTGGTCCACATGTAAATATATATTTTTTTCAATAAATAGACGGCCAGTCTTCAGGTTTTGCATCTGGGGTTCAACCAACTGTAGATTGAAAATAGTCCTTTGATCCATAGTTAAGAATAAGTGGATGTGGAAAGCTGACTTCCTGAATTGTTCCATACCATCTTTCCAATATAATAATAAAAGGCTAATATGCAAGTAGACCGAACACAGAACAACCAGAACAACTGAACTATGAACAACCGGTCACTATAACATGTGCTGACCACCAGGAGGCATGTGCATAACACAGTGGGCATTGGCAGTGGCAGGATAGTGGAGCATGTGAGCAGGGACACCAGACCAAGGCGGATCACCGATCACTGTCATTGGAGTGAGCCTCTGGTGGTTATTGAAAATTCCTTGCTCCCATGCACCACTCTCCTGCCAGGCACTCACACCTGCTGCCAGCACCAGCCCCACAGCTACCACAGCCAGTGCTGGAGCCACCACTCTCACTTGCTGCTGGTGCTCAGTGCTGGTCCCGATCACTCAGCACCATCAGCAGGTGGGAGTGGTGGCTGTTGGCCCAATTGCCCCTGAGAGCTTCTACACCTCTCCCTGCTCCTGAGGGGCAATCAAGATAGCAACTACAGCTCACACCCACTGACAGTGCCCCATTTGGACCTGTTGCTGGCACCATTCCCAATCGTTCTGCACTGTCAGTAGGTATGAGTGGGGAAGGCACTGTCAGTGCATGGGAGCAGTGGTGGCAGGAGTGGGCCTGCCTGCAGACTGGGTACAGGGGGCCATGGTGGGAGGGACCAGGCAGGGGCATGGAGGATGGGCTGAGTGAACAAACAATAGGTCAATCAGCCAGCCAACCTCTCACGGTCCTTCCCCCAGCCAATCAGGGGGTCAGCTGGCCAAGCTCTTGGGGTCCCTCCACCTGGCCAGCCAGGCCCCCAATAGGCCTCAATCTCTGACCAGGCTGAGGGACCCCACCTGTACATGAATTCATGCACCAGGCCTTTAGTTTTATATAAGGAACTGGTGCATCCATGGACTTGAGTTTTTGGGAGGGTGGAAGGGGAATCCTAGAACCAATCACTTATGGATACTGAGGGACAACTACTTAAATCAAATGTTATATGTGGAGATTTTCCTATGGGGTAGGGGTTGGCATCCCTAGCTCCCTAGATTGTTCAAGAATCAACTTTATTCTAATATATTCAGTGCATGTTAACTATAGGCTGGACATTTACATTTTGTAGGTTATAGATACCTTTTCCTAGTTACTCCAACAGTACCACAAACAAACACTTATGGCCTACTAAATGAGCCTCAAAGGACTGTTCTAAACAATCAACACAATTGTAGAAATCAAAATGTGCTTATAATCTGAGGTACTGCTGTAAATGAATGTGTTTGAATGCAAACAAAAATCTATGTATACCCACGCTGTGTCAACATACTGATGTCAAAAATAGTTTTTCAAGGCTCAGCCTTTATCGTGCTAAAATAGCTGATAAAGTATTCTGAATGCAACAGAATAAACCACAATATGCCCTATTTAATAAAAGAGAAACATGCAAATTAACCATCACTCCATCACTCTGCCACTCCACTATACCTACCAGCCGATCAGAACAACTATGCAAATTAACCAAAGATGGTGATTAATTTGCATATGTAGGCACAGAGTGAAGACTGAAGATGACTGAAGATGGTGGCAGCCATGGAGCTGGAGCAAGCAGGAGGCTTGGGTTGCTCCTGACGACGGAGGAAGCCAAGCTTTCTGCTGGCCCTGGACTCAGCTCAAGGAGTGGCGGTGGGCCTGGGTCACTGGGGGCAACCCAGAATTCCAGCTTGCCCTGGGCTCTGCTCAAGAAGAGGCTGGGGGCCTGGGTCTCCACTTGAGGAGCTGAAGGGGAAAAAAAAGGAGTGGCTGGGAGCAGCCAGAGCAGAGAAGCCAAGCCTCACTGTTCTGGCCAGACCAAAGGCCTGGATCTTGGGTACCAGAGAAAAACCAGTGCCAGTAGCCAGGAAAAGGAAGGCCTATTGCACAAATCTTCATTCAACTGCCAAAAAATAAAAAATGTAATGCCAGCAATTCACTCAAAATATTATAAAAAACAGCAGCTAAGATAGTTCTGTCAAAGTACACCATGCCTATATATAGAACATACAGATAGCTACAAAGTTTTATAGGTATTTAAGGGTTTCCAGACCACCAGGAGCATTACACAGTTATTTATGATACAAAAGAAGGTAATAAGCAAATACTTTGAATTTCTAAGAAGAACCTGTGAATTACTTTGGAATGTTGGTTTTATCATGGAAACCACATTAATGTGAGATGTTTCTTGAATAAGTAAAATTGAATAGTGGTCTTAGCATTGATAAAGAGTCCTCTAATAGTCATCATACCTACCTCTCCCTCACTCTCTTTATAGATAGCTAGATATAGATATACTAGAGGCCCAGTGCACAAATTCATGCACAGGCGGTATCTGGCCACCCAGCCCCAATCGGGGTCCATTGAGACTGGGCCTGTCGGGAGGAGGAGATGGCGGGAAGTTGGCTGGCCAGCCTACCCTGATCAGGGCCCAATCAGGGCCATTCTTGCTGGGAAGAGAAGCCATGGGCAATTGGCTGGTGGGCTCTGTCCCCGATTGGGTTTGGGGGGCTGATTGGGGGTAGAGATGGCCATGGGGAGAGGCTGTGGGCAGTGAGAGGGCTGTCCCCGCCCTTAAATGGGGTTGGGGTGCAGATTGTGGGCCAGTGGCCTGGGGGAGGGGCTTCAGGAGGTTGGCCAGCCAGCCCCACCCCATATTGGGGTGGGGGGGCAATCAGGGGTGGCGCCAGTTGGGATGAGGGCCTCTGGGACTATCATGATGAGGCAGGCCAATCAAGGATGGGCCTGGCTGGGGAGAAGGGCAAAGGGATGGGGGGGTGGGAGAATCTGATCAGGGGCGGCCAGCCAGGGGGAGGGGCCATGGAAGTTTGACCAATAGGCCCCATCCCCTGATCATATGGGTTTGCTGGCCACAGTGTGCATCATAGCAACCTTGTTATGGTCATTCTTGTCACTGGTTTTTTATATATATAGATAAATAGCTCTCTCTTTATAGCTATATGTATAAATGCATATATATATATATATATATATAATTTCTACATACAAATCTATTTTATATATGCATTCATATATAATCTTTATTTATATATAATCCCTTTTTATATATAATCTACACTAATAAAAGAGAAAGTGCAAATTGACTGTACCTCTGTGATACCCACCAGCCAATCATGAGTGAATATGCAAATTAACTCAACAAAGATGGTGATGGCCCCGCCCCCCAGCCCCTTGGGGCCTCTGGGAAGCACGAATACAGGCATGGAGTGGCTGGGTGGGGCAGGACGCCTGCTATGAGGGGGAGGGCAAGCAGCAGAGGGAGCCAAAGGAGCAGCACTTCGGCTAGAGCAAAGACTGAAGGCTCCGGCTGGGGCGAAGATGAACATGGTGGCCAGAATGAAGGCCTGGGTCCCAGATGCCGGCAGCCAGGAGAAGGAAGGCCTACTGCGTGAATTTTTGTGCAATGGGCCTCTAGTCTTCATGTATAATTTCCATTTACGTAATCTCTCTTTTTATACATATAAAATCTCTATTTTATATAAATAATCCTAAATTTATATGCATTATCTCTCTATATATGAATTCTCTCTCTCTCTCTCTCTCTCTCTCTATATATATATATATATATATATATATATATATATATATATATATATATATATATATATTTTAATCTAACAGAGGTCAGAAGTTATCACAACACACTAAGTATCAGTTACTTAATCATTCATCTAACACATATTTACTGTCTGCCATTTCCAGCACTTAGCCTGTTGCTGGAATTATAAAGACAAATAAAGGGGAATAAATGTAGAAACAGTAAATTAAAGTACAAGTTGGTCATTGTATACATGGAAGTATATTTTATATGTTAGAAGTCATAAAAGCAGAAAAGCTTCTATGTATCAGAGAAGGTATCCCAGAGAAAAATAAGATTAACAATAATTATTAAAGAGTGAGTTTAGCCTGCAGTTCAAGATGGATAGATATTTCTGAACACAGGAGTAGTATAGTGTTAAGGAGTACCCAATCAAAATTCATAGCCCCTTTTGTTTTCAATCAACCACTTAACCAAGTGACATTTAAAAGCAGTTATTAAAAGCAGTTATTGACATCTCACAATGGGAAATCAAATCTACTATTAAATACATAATATTCATATTCAGATAGGTATTAATGTGTCCAAATCTTCTAACCTAAGACAGCATTAGCTATTCTTATTCAAAATGGTCATTTAAAATGGAAGCCAAGAAAACACATTTTAAAAAGGATATATTTCACAGAATTGGTTCTGATGTGGCTTACAGATTTAAAGCAGTATTTTCTCAAAGTACAACCCCTGGACCAGCAGCATCAGGGGCTGGAACTTTTAGAAATGCAGATTATGAGGCCTCTCCCTAGACTTGTTGAATCAGATAGTGTGGGGATGCAGACTAGCACTCTTTATTTTAGCAAGCCCTCAGACCATTCTGATTTGCTTTAGTCTAAGAATCATTGATTGAGCGTTCATTCCAGCATTACCATGTTCATTTCTCATAGGAGTCTCCTGGCTATCTTCAGAGAGAAAGGAAACTCAACCCTGCAATAACCTGACCTGATCATTTCTACTTTGAATCAGTCTGAATTTTGTTGCACATGAATACATAATTGACCAGATTAGTTTATTTTAGGTTATTTTCTCTGAAATTGACTGATGATAATGGGGACCAAAAGGTACATTTGGGACAAATGAAAGAAATGATTTTTAGAAGTACATGTATCAGTATTTTTCCTATTAAAATATTAATTAGATAAATTTAATTAATATAACATTATAATACCTAACACTGTCACAGCACTATGTCTAACAATGTTCCAAAATCCTTTGCATACTAGTAGATTAAGTCACCCAATCCTCCTTTGAAACACGAGTTTATCGTCTTAAGCAATGGAAGCAGGGTGTAGTCAAATGACTTGTCTATAGCAGCAATGAGAGCTGGGGATGCTACTAGGGTAACACAGGCCTACTGATTCTAAAGATCCTTTCTGTAAGTAGGTTTTCGTTAGAGTCCTCTCCACATGATGATTTGAATTACAATCTTCTCCATGAGTAGGTTTAAACTATTTTATTAGTGGGCAAGAGAAGAGATCTGAAGAGATTGATAGCCACTGAGATTCTCACGAAATATTAGAGATGGGCTAGCTACTTTAATGTGTTGCAGACGAAGAGATCAAACACAACCTTATGGGGGTGGGGGTGGGGGATACATAAAATGGAGATGTCAGGAAAAGTAAGGTATTAAAAACAACACAAAAACAAAAACAAGGGAAGTAGAGCAGAAAGGGAGATGTGATTTGAATAAGACCCCTGTGTTGAGGCATGGAGGAAAGGTCCAAAGAAACAGGTCATTTGTCATAAGAGAATACCCAAGAGAGGAAGGGAGATATTCAGGAACGAACTTTGTCTATTTTATAATTAAACTTCGTTTGGCCTTCCTTTCCCACATTTTTTCTCCTATAGATGAATGATTGTTGTATTAATTCCCTATCGCTGCTGTAACAAGGGACCACAAAGTTAGCACAAAAGGCCCTGGCCTGTGTTCCTCAGTTGTTAGACTATCAGCCTGTGCACCTAAGGGTCAGAGGGTTCAATTCCAGGCAAGGGCAAGTATCTGGGTTGCAGGTTCGATCAAAGGCCTTGGTCAAGGAGAATTAGGAAGGCAATCAATTGATGTGTATTTCTCACATAGATGTTTCTTTCTCTCCCCCAGCCCACCACTCATTTCCAATCTCTCTAAAGATCAATGGAGGAAATATCCTCATTGAGGATTAAGAAAGACAATAACACATAAAAACAGCACAAATGTATTATCTCACAGTTGTAGAGGTTAGAGTCAAATATACACATCATAATTCTATTTGCTAGCACTTAAACAACTGCCAAATGTATTATCTCACAGTTCTAGAAGTCTGGGCTAAAAAAAAATCTACTCTAATGAAAGCGTAATATTGAAATTGACCATTTCTTCAGGAAACTTAAGCCATGCCCACCAGCCAATCAGAGTGACTGTATGCAAATTAGCCCAGCCAAGATGGTGGAGGCCGCACCCGTGGAGAAGTGGTGAACCATGATCCAGCAGGGCAGATGGAAGACCTGTGCCCTGGGATCCAGGCCGCAACTGTGGGCGGAAGAAGCGAGCTGGCCTTGGCTGCAGTCCAGCAGGGCAGACGGCTAAGCTTCCATCTACCCTGGGATCCAATCTGCAGCCACAGATGGGAGAAGTGAGCCCACACTGATGCCCAGGGGAGACAGAAGCTGTGTCATTGGTGTGTCCCCAAATGGAGGGGTGGATGGTCCAGAGATAGAGGTGCTCCTGCTTTGCAGCTGCAGGGCTGGGGCTGCATGGGCAGCTGCCACCTGGCTGGGGCTGAGCCCTGAGCTGGGGGTTAATGCCCCCTCCCCATGGAAGCTTTAATTAGGGAAGGAGGACTGCTCCCTCTCTCACACACACACCCCCTCGTGGGCCCCCTCTCTAGCCGGCTCCATTTTCTCTGCCACAGGAGCAGGGGTCTCCTGTGAGAGGCCCCGTCTCCCTTCAGAGCTGGGGTGAACCGGAGGGAGCCAGGAGACACAGAGATGGGCAGGGAGTGGGTGGAGGGAGCAGCAGCCAGGGAGAGTTTGGGGGTAAGTAACCGGGTGGGGGAGGGGTGGAACAGGATGAAGGAAGAACTTTATAAAAGAGCCAGTGGACAGCAGAGTTAAAAAAAGAGGATGTATGAGTGAACTGTAGGGCCTGTAATGAAAACCAAGTATAGCTGTGTACTGGGGACAGATTTTAAAAGTAGAAAAGAAAAAAAGATAAATGATAGTGGATAATTAGGCAGGTAGATAGATAGGTATTAAAACAGTGGAAGTAAGTGGAAAAGAATGTATGGCAAAGGTAGGATGAGAGAAAAAGAGGGAGGGAAGAAAAGTTATAAAGGGGGAGCTGGTAGAGCTTAAAAGGAGAATGGGAAGAAGGAAGGAATGGGGGAGGGAGCAAAGCAGGTCAGAGGGAGGAAGTGAAGGAAAAAATTAAGGTGGGAAGGAAGGAAAAGGGGAGGGTGGGCAGAGGTAAAGATAAAGGAAAGAAGGAATGTGGGAAGGGATGGAGGGTAGTAGAAAAATAGGAAGAATGATGATGGAACAGAAGTAGGAAATAAGGAGGAAAGAAAAGTTTATAAATGATGAGTCAGTAGGAAAAATGTTACATAAAGGAGAAAAATTGTGAGAGGAAGAAGCCAATAAGGAAGTCAAATACAATTGTGTGTGAAGGAGATAAGATTAAAAAAGAAAGTTAATAGGGGTGACCAGGCCGGCAGGGGAGGGCAGTTAGGGAGATCAGGTAGGCAGGCAGAGTGGTTAGGGCAGGCAGGCAGGTTAGCGGTTAAGAACCAGAGGTCCTGGATTATAAGAGTCCCCAAGAACTCCATATTGGAGAGGGTGCAGGTCGGGCTGAGGGACACCCCCCCCCCCATGCACGAATTTCATGCACCGGGCCCCTAGTAAAAAATAAAAAAAAAATTCAGGTGTCCACAAAGCTGAATTTGTTCTGCAGGGTAACAGAAAAATGCAGTTCCTTGGTTTTTCTAGATTCTACAAGCTGCCTACATTTCTTGGCTCATGGCTTCCCACTGCACTTTCAAAATCAGCAGTGTGGGATCTTCAAATTCATTCCCTTTCTTCTTCCTACCCTCCTCTCTCTCTCCTCTGCTTCTATCATCAAATTTCATTTTCTGGCTCTTTACCTTCCTCCTTCTCCTATAAGAAACCCGTGATTATATATTAGGCCCACCCAGAATATATATTAATCCAGAATAATATCCTCAACTCAAAATCTTTAACTTAATCACATATACAAAGTCCTGTTTGCCATGAAAGTTAACATATTCAAAGAGTACAGGGATTTGGGGAGGCAGTATATTCCTTTACTAGAATCATAGCTTCTCATAGCTTCTCAAAGAATTCCTGACTTAAGCACAAAACTACCAGAGGGGAAGGCTTAAAATATGTCATTTTGTAAGACTGTACCATGGTTTAGGAACTATTAGTCAAGCTTATGCAAAGAATTTCTATTTTATTTACTAAACCCACATGTTGCTCTTATAACATAATAACTGATTACTATGTCTAACAAATTATTTATTAAAATGAAAAGAAATCTAAGTGTTTAATGGGGGTGGGGGGATGTGTGTTTTTTTAAAGGTATTTTCCAAGGCAGCAGGGCAGAAAGTGTTACAGCTCTATGGACCCAGAGAAATATATTTACAATTATTTTAAACATGCAGACATAAAAATCATTCAGTATGAAATGCATATATTCAATTAAGCCAGGTCTTGATGAAAATGGGCTTTATAAAAATTGTCTTTTATAACATTAAAACAGAATGTTGTCTTTTCAAAACAGTTTCCAGATGAATAGCATATCATAATGTATATTTGCGAGCACATAAATAACTGCCTGAATACAAAAAGATGGAATGTATAGATAAAATTTGAAGATATGTGATACAAATGAAGCACATATTTTATGATTCACTGCTACATATAATTATATACATAAATATACTAGGGGCCCGGTGCACAAAAATTTGTGCACTCGGGGTGGAGGGAGTCCCTCAGCCCGGCCTGTGCCCTCTCACAGTCTGGGACCCCTCAGTGGATGTCCTATGATGGCCCCAGTCTGCCAGGCGCCTTTGGTGTGTGTGTGTGTGTGTATGTGTGTGTCACCACTGGGGACCTGCTCCCAGCCGCATCTGAGGCTCGGAGCAGTCCTCCTGTGTGTGTCTACCCGCCGGGGGCCTGCCCCAGGCACACTGTGGAGGCTTGGAGCAGGCACCCCCTCTATGTTGACCTCTCAGACTCTTGCCCTCCCCTGCATGTTGTTCTCTTTTTTGAGCTGTGACCAGGGCTGGGTGCTGCCTGCCTCCCAAGCTTGCCTACTGCCCATCTTCCTCCAGCCACCAGAAAGCAGGGAAAACCCCACCTCGTGGTCAGGCCAGCCTTTTCCTGCTCCCTGATCCCCAGAAGGGACCTGGGAAGCAGCCAAGCAGGCCGCCAACTCTTTCCCACTCACCCGTCCCTTGCTGCCTTCCTTTCCCACTTCCCGGTGCCGCCAAGGGGTCTGGGGAGCTGCCAAGCAGGATCCCGGCTCCTGCAGCCTTGCTTTCCCGCTCCCTGATGCCCTACAAAGGGCCTGGGCAGCCACCAAGCAGGCCGAGACCCCCCCCCC
>PVJC01042874.1:0-14746 GCA_004026665.1 Murina feae
GATTTCTGGAATGCTGAGAACTTTATGTATTTGGATTCGGGATGTAATTGCACTATATGTTTACGTATAAAAATACATGGAGCTGCAAACTTAAAATTTGTGAACTTTATTACAATTTTTACCATGAAAAAATAGTTTATTCTGATGAGTTTAAGTTAAATGTCCCAAATACATACCAGAAATAGTTAAAGCAATTTCCTCTCTCAAAGGACATTCAATGGTTTAAATGCAATCATGCCAGGGGCAGGCTGGGAGATTAGACGACCTTTCTGGGCCCCCTTCAGCCCTCTGATCCTATGATATTTCCTGTAATGTGTTGTTTTCCTCAAAACTCCCTTTAGTCTTTCCAGTTCTTTAGTATTGAATTGGCCGGGACTGAATTTAATACGCCAGGGGGTCTCTCATAAGGGCAACGTAAGAAGAAAGTCTGTCACCTCCTTAACAGGTAATATGATGGAGTTGTATCCAGTGGGAAATCTCAATGGCATTTTGCACAGCCTTGCTACAAATGGATGGGTAATGCAAGGTCATACACAATTTTCTCTCTGTTCTCACCTTTGGATACTTTAACATTATTTCTTCACAAGTTTGTCTTCACATTGCATGCTTTTTACTTGATTTATTTTTCCCCCAGAGGTACCAAATTGACTTTTCTTTTGTCATGTTATGAACAATTTTTTAAGCACTCTAAGTCTGTGAATACGTGAGATAAAAAACACTGCTGATTTCAAGGACATTTTTTGAGGAAAAATCAGTGGGTTCTTTGTCAATATGTAAGTAAGATTAGCTGATCAAATAAGTATTGTTTTGCTCTTAAGCACATATTAATGAAATGTGAATGCAACCAAAGAGAGACAGTCTTGAAAAGAGACGAAAAAAACAAAACAAAACAAAAAATACATAGAATGATCATATCATAACTACAGAGATTTGAGATTTCATTTATTAAATATTATTTCATGGGTATTATAAATGTGACTATTAATCCTACTAGTAAAACTCTTGATTGACATGACTTCAAGTAATTTTTAAATGAACTAGTTCACACTAAAAAACACAGCTTTATAAATAAAATTATTACTGCTAACATATTACAGCTTTCAAATAAAATTTAATACTAATTTACTTTTACTTTATGAAATATGATACACATATTTTGCTTTGATATTGTCAACATCCAAAAAACAATGAAGAATTCATTCGTTTCCTTGCAACATAGATAAAATTTTGGAACATTTTTTGTTGGAAAATTTAGTGGGTACTAAAAGTCTATTATTTCTGGAAGTTCTCCAAATAAAACATTTACTTTGGAGTAACAGGCTTGAAGATTTGAAGACACCTATATTAAATGACACTACGACAATTGTCCTCAGTTGTTTAAGGCCCTCCAAAGGCTGTTATTTTAGGACACTCATTCAAACTTTATACCACTGATTGGTTTAGGGCAACTACGGAAAAACAGCATTTCACTGGTACTATTCATCTATGTGTATAACACTCTCTATATGCAGCTAATGGAAACTCAGCGTGAAAACAAAAAAAGATTTTTCCAAATTCATTACAGTTGCAAGTTACTCTAGTTGAAAAATTGATTTTGCACTGGAAAGTAAAACTCTAACTTTACAATGTCATCAATCATTGGAAAAATGTAACTAAAGCCTGAACACAAAATTTATCCATTCACAATTCTTAGAAAATCTTCATGTTATTCAAATGCAACCCAAAAAAATCTCAATGTCATTTGAAAGAAAACTTATAGGAATGCAAATAGAAAATTAGTGTTTATGTTAGGTAAAAATAATTTTTTAAATGCAAAGTTAATCACTAGATATTTCAGTGCATGGGAAAGTTGTAAAAGAGTTCATACAAACAGAATTTATTTTCAATCAAGAAGAACCACCTTCTTCAGATGACCAGTGTCAAAGCTAAGAATCCTATATGATACCCATCATATCAGCATGCATAATAGGCAAATGAGTAAGCTTCATTCACTCATTCACTTAAAAACTATTTTTTTGGTTCATATGTTTTACAGACCTATAAACTACTAGAGGCCCAGTGCACAAATACCTGTGCACTCAGAGGGGTCCCTCAGCCCGACCTGTGCCCTATCACAGTCTGGGACCCCTCAAGGGATGTCCACCTGCTGCTCCCCAGGGGATCAGACCTATGCTGGCAGTCAGACATCCCTCTGGCAGCCTGGGAGCCCTTGGGGGTTGTCCACTTGCCAGTGGGTAGCAGGTCTAAGCTGCAGTTGGACATCCTTAGCGCTGCTGAGGAGGCAGGAGAGGCTCCCACCACCACTGATGTACTGGTAGCCGTCAACCTGGCTTGTGGCTGAGCAGACCTCCCCCTATGGGAGTTCACTGACCACCAGGGGCAGCTCCTGCATTAAATGTCTGTCCCCTGATGGTCATTGTGTGTCATAGTGACCAGTCATTCCAAGTTGTTCTGCTGTTAGGGTCAATTTGCATATAACCCTTTTATTGTGCAGGATAGGGCCTAGAGTATGGGTGGGGGCCAGCTGGTTTGCCCTGAAAGGTGTCTGGATCAGTGTGGGGTTCCTGCTGTGTTGTCTGGTGAGCATGGGTGAGGGGCTGAGGGCCGTTTTCAGGCTGGCCACATCCCCTTCAGGGAGGGGTTCCTGCTGGGGTGCCTGGTCAACCTGACTGAGTGGCTGATGGCTGTTTGCAGGCTGGCCACAGCCCCTTCAGGGTGGGGGTTCCTGCTGTGGTGCTTGGCCACCTTGGGTGAGGGGCTGATGGCTATTTGCAGGGCTGGTCACATTCCCTTCAGGGTGGGGGGTCCTGCTGGGTGCCTGGCCAGTCTGGGTGAGGAGCTAATGGCTGTTTGCAGGCTGGCCACAGCTCCCAGTGAGGCTGGCTGGAAGCAGGTATCTGGGATTTATTTATCTTCTATAATTGAAACTTTGTTGCCTTAAGCAGAGGCCACAGTCAGCGTAGGCAGGCAGGAAGTTTAGCTTCCCCCATAGCTGGGGCAAGCAAGCCTCCTGTTTGCTCTAGTTTTGTGGCTGTCAGCCACCATCTTGGCTGGGTTAATTTGCATATAGTTGCTCTGATAGGCTGGTGGGTGTGGCTTGGCTGATGGGGGTGGCTTAGGTGTAGCAGAGTGATGCCTAATTTGCATATTACTCTTTTATTAGATTAGCTGTGGCTATGGGTGCTGCCATTTTGTGGCCATGAGGTAGCCATCTTTGTGATGGAGTGATGCCTAATTTGCATATTACTCTTTTATTAGATAGTATAATATTAACCTCATGTTTCTAAAAGCAAAGAATCCTGAAAATATTTGTTAACACCTAAGTATTACGTGACGTGAATCCCTAATTGTAAAACACTAGTAAAGTTGATTTAAGATCAATGCTTACATCCTCATATTTTGTGAATGTGGATTCCACAACCAACCCTGCTGCCACCTGACACCAGTTCTGGGCATCTCCAACTTTAAAGTTATCCATAGCCTATGGAGGCAACTTTTAAGCTAACTGCCAACACCCTGCTCCCTGGTATTCATACCAATGTGTCATAGCCCTATTGACTTACTTCTAACAAACAAAATACAGCAAAAGTAATGAGAATGTCATTTTTAAGATTAGGCTGTAGAAAAGACTATGAACTCCATTTGGGGAGCTTATTCTCTTTTGCTCTCTCATTTGTTTGTTCTAAGAGAAGCCAGGTGCCACATTGTGAGCGTCCCTATGGTTAGAACTATGTGGCAAGAAAATAAAGTCTATTTTTTTATTTTATTTTATTTTGTTCTTTAGATTGCAGGCATAAGTGAAAACATATGGTATTTATCTTTTCTCATCTGACTTGTTTCACTTAGCCTAATATCCTCTAGGTCCATCGACACTGTTGCAAATGATAATAGTAAAATTCTCTCTCAAAAAAAGAAAAAAAATGGTGTCTAGGTCTCTGGCCAACAAACATTAAAGACCTAACTCCTGTGTCAATTGAAATAAGGAAAGTGTTATAGATCTAAAACAATATCTAGTACTGAAAACATTACTCTAAGCCATCAGGCAATTAAATCCTATGAGGAGCTGAATCCAACCAACAATCAGGTTCCTGAGTGTTTTTGTTTGTTTTTAAATATGTTTTTATTGGTTTCAGAGAGAAGAGGAAGGGAGAGAAAGAGAAAGATATAAACATCAATGATGAGAGAGAATCATTGATTGGCTGCCTCCTGCATACAACCTACTGGAGGTAAGCCTACAACCCGGACATGTGCCCTGAACAGAAATTGAACTGTGACCTCCTGGTTCATTGGTCAACATTCAACCACTGAGTAACACTGGCCAGGCCTAGGTTACTGAGTTTAGAAGTAAATCTTCCCCCACTTGAGCTTTCAGATGACATCACAGCTGACAGTCAGGGGAGACCTTGAGGAAGAGGCACTCCGGTAAGCTGTGCTCAGATTTTAAGCACAGAGAAGTGGTGAGATAATAAATGTTTGTTGTTTTATGCTACAAAGGTTTAAGGCAACTTATTATATACCAAAAAGTAACTAAATTACTCTTTTATAATCCTAGCTAAGTGGGATTGATTTGTCTTATCAATTTTATCATTAGCACCTGAATTTCAAAATGCCTTGAAAATGTTGATAATTGTTGAAGTTGGATTATGCATATATTGGTATTTATGATACTATTTATCTTTTTATGTTTAAAAAAATTTCTTAAAATGCTTTATATAATCAGAACAAAATGCATATTTCCTTTTTCTCAGATTAAGCATCATTTCCTTTTACATTTTATCATAGCAATTATGACAAAAGATGTTTTAAAGATATTTCCACATATTTTAGAACATTTATATAAAAGCCCAATATGCAAATTGACCAAACGGCAGAATGACCAGTTGCTATGACACACATTGACCACGAGAGGGCAGATGTTCAACACAGGAACTGCCCCCAAGCCTGCAGGCCCAAACTGGTGGCGGTGGGAGGGTGGCAGGGCCAGTGAGTGGGGAATGCCAGGCTAACCAAAGTGGGTGCCAGTGGGCCCCTTCTAATCACCCTGCTGGTCACCCCACAGATCAGCCCTGATCTCCAGCCAGGCCTAGGGACCCTACCAAGCACAAATTTCATGCTCTGAGACTCTAGTATGAATATAATTACATACTTTTGTCCAAAAGCAACCTGACATTGTTTAGAATGTCTTAAGAGACTCTAGATCCTAAGGGGCTTTAGAGGAAAAAGATTTTTAACTCACAAGTCTATGTAATAAGTATGAAATTGATAACGAATTCAACCTGAATTAAAAACCATTCAAGAATAGTTAACATAGACAACCCTCACTTCTGTGATCTTCAAAGCTTATTTAATAAAACTTGCCTTATTGGTCTACAATAAAGAGTATTAACATAATACTAGCTGATACGTGGTGATACTACGTGCCTGGCAACCCTTTTTCTTGTTTTATTTCCTTTACATCTCATATAAACCATAAAAGGGAAACTAGATACTGAGATATCAAGAACACACCAGTATTAAGTGATGAAGCTGGGAATTGAACTGAGATTTTAATCACTAAGCTATACTATAAATAATGGTGTTATATATCTAAAACTGTATTTGTCACTGAGAAAGCACCAGTTTTGTTTCTTCTTTTCTTTATCACCCTCATGCAGAGACAGAGTTGAAAGGCAGTGAGATAACTCTGTATTTGTCATGTTTTGGTTGATATATGCTATTCAATTAACACAAGAATATATATTTTTAATCTCCACGCCTTTACACAACAAGCATTTATTTCATGCTTACAGGTCTATAGATTGGCTGACAAAGCTCTGCTTCAAACTGAAGATTAGGTTCAAAACTATGTGTTTCTCATTCTATCCACCAAATACCCAGGGCAAATGCTTCTAATTTGAAATAGGAAAATTTCTAAGAACAGTGAGCAAAGCATTTAATGATTCTTCTTAAGACTTCATCTCAGAGTCAGAACATTGCACCCTCATTCCATTGCCAAATGAAGTCACCTGGCCGAGCCCTAAGTCAATGGCACAGGGAAGTAGGCCCCAAATGAATCATGACAGGGAGCGGATGGAGGGAAGAATTACATATAAATAATACAGTCTACCACAGCATGCATGGAAATGTGATAAAATAAACTCTGACTAAATAGTTGAATATTTTCTGTCTAAATTCTATATACCCTAAAATATGTATTTTTAGAATAATTTAAAAACTGTCATTCTCAGGAAATCTGTTCTTCCATACTCCTGAACTTAATTCCTGATGGCTCTAAGAAAATACCTATAATTACTGTAAAAATTATGTCCTCAATCACTGTGAATTTAAATGTTTTCTAGATACTGCTGAGTAAAAGCTTTCACAATTATAGTCTGACTAGTGGCCCAGTGCACGAAATTTGTGCACATTAAAAGGGGATTAATTAGAGGAAATATTTTAATATTGCTATTTGCCCTTTCTCTATAATAGAAGTGTCAGAGATTAAAGAAAATTAGCAAAACATATATGAAAATCTTCCTCCTGTCAGAGTCTGGGGTGCACCATGGAACCCAGAGTCAAGTCTTCAACCATCCACGTGCACCTCAAAATTGCTCAAGACCCAAACCTGGACAGCCCCCTTCATTGGGCTAGATCCAGACCTGGCCAGTCCCACCCTGTCAAGCCCTGCCAGGTGGGGGGGGGGGTGCAGCCTCAGGTCCCCTGGGTGCCAGGGCAGGGGGGCATAGCCTAAGGTCCCCCATCAAGCCCTGCTGGGTGGAAAGAGTGGCCTGTGATCCCCAAGCCTGGCACCGGGGCAGGGGGCAGAGCCTGAGGTCCCTGTCCTGGTGCTGGGGTGGCGGGGATGGTCTGAGGTCCCCTGGCCCAGCACCAGGGTGGAGGGCACACCTTAAGGGCCCCTGTCAAGTCCTGCTCGGTGGGGTGCACCGCCTCAGGTCCCCTGGCCTGGGGCCAGGGTACGGGGCATGGTCTGAGGTTCCCTAGCCTGGCACCAAGGAAGAGGGTGCAGCCTGAGTTCCTCTGGCCTGGTGCCAAGGCGGGGGGAGCAGCCTGAGGTCTCCTGTCAAGCCCTGCAGGTGGAAGGCATGACCTGAGGTCCCCTGTCAAGCCCCGTGCAGGAGGTGGGTGGGTGCGCAGCCTCAGGTCCCTGCTGATTGCTCCTTAAGGCTCGTTATGGGAACTTAGCCTCAGCTATGGGTGCAAATTGACTGGAGTGATGGTCAGTTTGCATATTCCCTCTTTATTATATAGGATTTCCATAGGTAGAGTATAACTCATATTTGTTTTAACAATTCTCTACATCTTTTGCACGAGAGAGTATAAGGAATATCAGAAGACTTAGTGTTTTAATTAAACTCCTATTTGTTATCCCTCTTTGACTATCAAGGCACAGAAGTGCCACTTCCATCTTTACCCAGGGACACCCCTACTCAGTGCTTCCATTTTGCTCATTGTTTTCTGTGTTTTAGAATGAATGATTTATGTGTTTGTCTCTCTCAGTGCATTTAAAGAATGGAATGAATCTTATTCATTGTTAGTAACTCAGTGCATAAAATTCATGCACATTAAAAGGGGATTAATTAGAGGAAATATTTAATGTTCCTATTTTCCCTTTCTCTATAATAGAAGTGTCAGAGATGAAAGAAAATTAGTAAAATTTATATGAAAATCTTCCTCCTTTCAAAGTCTGGGGTGCACCACGGGACCCAGAGTCAAGTCCCTACCCAGCCACATGCACCTCGAAATCACATGAGATCCAGACCCGGCCGGCCCCACCCCCACTGGGCTATATCCAAATCCAGCTGCCCACACTTGTCAAGCCCCGCAAGGCAGGGTCACAGCCTCAGGTTCCCTGGCCCAGCACCAGGCAGGAGGCACAGCCTAATGTCCCCCATCAAGCCCCACCAGGCAGGTGGCATGGCCTGAGGTCCCTTGGCCTGGTGCTGGGGAGGGAGGAGTGGCCTGAGGTACCCCATCCTGGACCGGGATGGTAGGCATGCCTTGAGGTCCCCCATCAAGCCCCGCTGGGTGGGGGAGCACACCTTGAGGTCCTCCATCAATCCCCACCTGGCAGGGGGTGCGCTTTGAGGTCCCCTGTCAAGCCCTGCAAGGTGGGATGTGGCCTGAGGTCCCCTGGCCTGGCACAAGGGTAGGGGGAGAAGCCTGAGGTCCCCTATCAAGCGCCATGGGGGTTGTTGGGGGGTGCAGCCTCAGGTCCCTGGTGATTGCTCATTAACGCTCATTATGGGAACTGGGCCTCCACTGTGGGCACCGCCATCTTTGTGGTGGAGTGATGGTCAATTTGCATATTCCCTCTTTATTATATGGGATGGTATCATTTTGCCTATTTCAGAGTCTAAAACCTAATAGGCAACCCAATACCTGCATATTAAAGAAAGATTGGCTGAATGACATAACTTTTTACTACATATAGCCTGCCTTTCAAAGTTATAGCACAATTAATTCATTTCCTATAAAAAATAGAAAACTTAAATTATCACTAAGTAAGATGGAAAAAAATCCGTCATGCATAAATCTCTTAGGCAAGGTATATTGGGATCAAAATAACAAATTTAAGGGAATCTACACAATTAGAATGAGAGTCTGCCTGCACACAAAGAAGCGGCTCTAATCCCAGAGAACAAAGACTATCACACTATGTAGAATATCAAGCACCCCAGGTACACCTGGAGTTCACACCCTTGATTTCTGAGGAAATGGAAAATGAAATGCTGAATAGCATTACTGGGATGAAATTATTGCATAAAGGAGCAGCCAGTATCAAAGGCTATTCAATTTCCCGTCTCAACTTCACCTTTAGTACATCAGAATCCAGGTATTATTGGCACGGATCATAAACTAAACTGTTTCTTACAAAAATAGAAAAAGAAACAGAAGAGGGGGATAGCATTACTGAATAACAAAGTATTTTCAGGAATTCCACTGAATGCTTGAACATATATTATTTATTCATTCAATACTGTCTACTGAGTGTCTACTTGGGCCAAGTATCATTTTAAGTGTGAAGAAGAAATAGAGGAGTGGGTGAAGTTCAGTGAAGGAGATGTAGAATTCCATCTAAAATATTAATACGACAATATAGGTACATTTTTTTTCTATGTGAACACAGAATATCCAACCTAGACATGAAGGGTAAGGAAAAGCTACCAGTGGAGGAAGCAAATTCTGATCTGAGAACTGGAGGATGAGTGAAGTTAGCTAAAGAACATTCCTAAAGAAAGAAAAACATGAGAAGCACAGTATGTGTTTTCTATAAGCCATGATGTTAGAGTCTGAACTGGAGAAGTTGAGGACCACTGTTAATTTTTATTTGCCACCTTGACTACACCTTCCATGAACATCCTTTCTTTTGGCAAAGAATTCCCAAAAGTAAAGTAAACAGATATTCACTCTCCAAAATGCTGGGAACAAGGGCCCGACAAGGGAGTCCAACCTCTCACCCCACCAGAACCAACTGCCTGTGACGGTCTTGGCTCCCCTTGTCTTCCTTTTGTTCTGTCCATTTTCTGGGCATTGATTGTCAACTCTCTAATACCTTTCACATTCCACTTCTGCTTACTAAGTTCACCAGAATTAGATTTTCTCATGTGTAACCACATTCCCTGATAATTCAGTCTTCAAAAGACTTTAAGCAGAAAAGTGGGAAACAAAATTTGCACTTTAGACCAAGTTGTCTAGCTGCAGAGGTTGTAAAGGCAGGGGGGTTGGCTGTGCTGGCACCAAGCAGTAAGATTCTGGAGTTTACCATTAGCTAACCTAGAGATTCTGATGGCCACCTATATGGTGGTGCTGGGCAGAGAGAAGAGCCAGTAACCCTGAGAAATGTTGATTGAGAATTTATAAGATAGTGTTTTATTCACATAAAAAAACTTTTACTGGCCAACTTCTGAATATTGCACAGGCAATTATGTAGAAACTCTTCTAAAGAACACTAAGAAAAATAGAGTAAACCTAAAGGATATGCAGAAAAAAACAACAGAAGTACAACAGTTAGGGTTTAAGTAAGCAAGAACTTACACAATGAACTTTTTGGCTCATTTATCTGAGAGTTCAGAGGTAGATTGAGGATTTGATCTAATAGCTAAGGTTAAATCTCCCTGAAACATGCGTGACTATTTCATCTTGTTTGGGTGCCTTTTCTTATTAGGATGCTATAAATAGGATTAGAGCAGTTTGGGGCTACAAATTTGTGCCTGAATGCTCAGAAGAGAATACCACATTTTCCAATTTGGCAGAAAACTCTGTCCCTTTACCACTGTTGTGAATTAGAGCATGTGCCCATTCCTAAACTAATGATTGCCGCTAGGAGAAGTGCATGTGTGACAGACAGGCTGAGGTGTGGGCTCCTCTAGCAAGATTAATAAAGAAAAAATACATAATAGAAATAAAAGAAAGAGGGTACAAATAAACAACAATAGCAATCTGAAGGGGGAAGATGGTGATAATACTTTAGAGATTGTTTTTTTAATCATAAAAGAATATTATAAAAAACTTCATGCCAATGTATTTTAAAAGAAAAATAAAATGGGCAATTTTGTATAAAAACAAGTTACTAGAATTGATTTAATAAGTAGAAAAACTCAATAACCAGTGACTGTTAAAAACTGAATAGGTTGGGAGAAATGACAAACAAACAAAAAATCTTTCTCTAAAATAGGTGATAGATCCAGATCATTATATAGATCAGTTTTACCAGACTTCAAAGATATAAATAATCCCTATATTAACAAATTATTTTGGAAACAAATATGTTATGGGAAACTCTTACTTGTTTTATGAATCTAATATATATGGAAAATTAGGCAATAGTATAAAATTAAATTAAAGTTAAATCTCACTTTTCAAATACATGAGGTAATACAAGTAAAACATAGAAATCAAATTCTACCCAGTATAGTATATGAAAGAACTAAAAAATACCAAAAAAAAATCTTTATTTCTGGAATTCAAGGTTAGATGCATTTTTAAATTAGCAATTCAGTATAAAATGTTGCTCTGTTAAGCTAAAAGATCATATGATAAAAATATAGGTGGAGAAATAATCATTTGAAAAATTCAACACTCATTTATGTAAAAAGTTCTTAGCAATTTAGGAACCTAAGGGGACATCTTTACCTGATAAAGTGTACCAACAAACTATAGAAATGTTACTTTAAAAAGTAAATGTAAGGATCATCCCTACATATGTCAGAAGTGAAATAAGTATATTAATTTTTAAAAAATATATTTTGTTGATTTTTTACAGAGAAGAAGGGAGAGGGATAGAAAGTTAGAAACGTCGATGAGAGAGAAACATTGATCAGCTGCCTTCTGCACATCCCCTACTGGGGATGTGCTCGCAACCAAGGTACATGCCCTTGACCGGAATCGAACCTGGGACCCTTGAGTCTGCAGGCCGAGCTCTATCCACTGAGCCAAACCGGTCAGGGCAAAACAAGTATATTATTATCACTTAATTACTGAATGTTGTAGTGGACATCCTGGATAATATTATAATTCAAGAAAAATATATGTGAGACATACAAATTTAAAAAGAAGTCACAAAATAGGTGTTATTTACATGGAAAATCCAAGACAATCTTAAACAGCATTCAATGTATGTATTAGTTTAGTAAGTGTGTTAAATACAAAACCAACATACTAAATCATTAGATTTCTTATAAATACAGGGGTGGGCAAAAGTAAGTTTATAGTTGTGAGTATGCAAAACACAGAATCTATTCCTTTATTGTTTATTAACTTTTGTATTATTTATTTGTATTATTTGCAAACCTACTTATGCCCATCCCTGTAAACTATAACAAATCAGAAAATGCTATACAAAACATAAATGTTCACAGTAGCAATAAAAATTATATTTATCTTTGGTATCTATAGGAATAAATCTAAAAAAAATTGTATATGATGTTAAAAAATAAAATATTAAAGTATACAAAAAATGAATATGTGAAAAGATCATCAGATTTATATTTCTATAGAAAGCAAAATTTTAACGTCAGTATTGGCCAATTCTGTGTTGGGCACACTGACACTTGTCACATTATTTATTGTACCTTGCTGTATTTTTTTTTAACTTTTCAAAACAAAAACAAAGCAGTAAAAGGAGTTTCATATTTCTGGCAAGAAAAATATTTTTTACTTTATGAATCAATGACATAAATTTCCTATTAATGCTTTTTATAAGTAAAAGTTTGATACAAGTATTCCATTCCTAAAATCAAGGCAGAAGTATTCCACATAGTGTGACTGTCTAAATATATTTGCTGTCTGAGGCCAAGAAATATTAAAGTCTATTTCAAAATACATGAAGAAAATTATACAGTAAGATTAAAATTTTAAATAGAAACTCACAAAAGGATTTTCTACAACCTTTGTAATTAAAATTATTGTGTCAATATATACTATCAAGATGAGTATGTAATAAAATTATAACTTTTTCACTCATTCAGAAAGCAATCAAATAAGTTAACTTGAGTAAAAAAGTATTTATGAAGCAATATGAGGTGCATTTAAAGGAAAATAAAATTTTTCAAGTGTTTTCCGTGCATTTTCTTTAACATCTCTTCTATTCATAACTATTGTATTCATTTCTGCTAAGATAATGACTCATACAATTTCTGTCTGAAAGTTGCATTAACACCTTTCAGCATATCCATAAAAAAGGATTCTTTTTTCCCTGGGAATTAGTAAAGAATTTCTTTCTCATCCCATTTCCAAATATGATTAGATATTTGACACATTTGGATTAAATTACTTTCAATGAGCTCAAGATACAGTTTTATCACATTGCTTTTTTGAATCAAGAGGAGAGAAAATTGCGTATTAGTTTTATTTTCTTACCAAGACTTGAATAAACTAAAATGGGAATAAAAATGTTTTTTGTACCCAAGACTGTATCTTTGGGGGTGAAATATCAGCATATATGGGACACTTGAATTCAGTTATTCTCCTTATAAGAGCTGGGGGCTTGGGAAATCATTGGTAGTGAAATACAGCATCCAGACTTCATGTCAATGAGTTAAAAATACTGAATATTTTCCTGATTAAATATGCAGCACTATTGTCTCCGCTATCAAAATTCTATCCATGATTAAAGTCCTTTTTAAATTCTATTGTCTCTAAATGTTTTTTCCAATTGATTAAAACTAGATGTGATCACTGCTTGAAAGCTGATTACAGGGGCTTTATGTAAACCATGCTTTGAATCACACTGCTAGATTTGGGGAGGAGCATGCGGTCATTTAGGACGAGTCCAGCCTCTTCCAATGAATACATGATGCCCTTACATGACAATGCTGGCCAATCGTCAGGCCAGTTTCTGCTCAAACGCTGCGAAGTATTTACTAACTGCAGCAGACAGTCCACATGGCCTAATACCTAATATCATGACTGTCCTGTCTTTTCTTTTTTTTTTAAATATATTTTATTGATTTTTTTTTTTACAGAGAGGAAGGGAGAGGGATAGAGAGTTAGAAACGTCGATGAGAGAAACATTGATCAGCTGCCTCCTGCACACCCCCTACCAGGGATATGCCCGCAACCAAGGTACATGCCCTTGACCGGAATGGAACCTGGGACCTTTCAGTCCACAGACCAAGACTCTATCCACTGAGCCAAACCAGTCAGGGCAATGCCCTTTCTTTCTTATACCCCCAAACCAGAAATTGAAGTGTCATAAAAACAAGTCCAGACTTGATTTAGAAAAAAGACTATTGCAATCGAGGGAATGCTCCAATCTCAGATCTCAAAATCCTGGGGTAGGGCAGGGGTTGGGAGGAAGGAGGCAAGGTGTGTGTGTGTGTGTGTGTATGTGTGTGTGTTGTGGGGGCGGTGAGGAGGGTGTTGAGGAACATCTGTAATACTGTCAAATATGTAGCAATAATCAAACTGAAAAAGGGTTTTCTTTTATAAGGAGGGATAAGCAATCAGTAGGAAAGTCAGAAAAACAGGGGGAGTAAGCGGAGTGTATATTTTGTAAGGTTTTACAGGGAATGTCTCGGGGTGGTCAGCCACTTCTCAGCATAAGCTCATGAGGGTTGCTGGGCATTTTAGTGCTTGTTTACACTTGTAGGCAAGCTGGTGTCCGGGAACCCTGTCAAGACACAGTAGAGACTTAAAAATGGGAAACTGTAACTAACCATTCAGTGAGAAGCAATGATGTGTATCTGGAGGAGGCATGGGATCTCCTGGCTAAAGATTTCCCAGCTAACAGGGACTCACTTGGCTGGCAGACATTTTTTACACACGTGATGCTGGAGGTAGAGCAACAGTCTGAGGAAACTGGGGAGGAAAGCCACAGGTTAAGGATTAAATTAAAAGGATCCAGATCACTGTCAGCATCGTTGGGTTGGCATAAGTGTCTGGACTATCTCCGACTCCTTTTTTGCAAAAATATAAATGTATTAAAGTTAGGTTGTTACTTGCAGTCAAACAGTATTAGCTGATATGAATAATATATTCAACAAACTATTTTTTAAATGCTGCCCCCAAATAATTACTTTATTATTTTTTAAGATACCTAAGGTCTTCATTATACTATTCTTGAAGTGTTTTCATGTTTACACATCTCCAATCCCATGGATTTTCAATGATTTTTCATAATTATTTTCAAAGATGAAAAATTCTTGATTGTTTTCATTTTTCTAATTCCAATGCACCTATATGCATTTCTTTATGATCTTTATATCTTGCCTTTCACTCTAATTAATAGCACTTACATAACTTTTAA
>PVJC01042875.1:0-14750 GCA_004026665.1 Murina feae
CGATGCAGACCTTTGCTTATCTGACTGTTCCTTTGTTTGGTGTCTCAAGTCTTCAGGAACCAGTATCACTGTGGACATTGCCGTGATGGGCGAGGCTCACGGCCTCATTACCGACCTCCTGGCAGACCCTTCTCTGCCCCCCAACGTGTGCACATCCTTGCGGGCCGTGAGCAACCTGCTCAGCACCCAGCTCACCTTCCAGGCCATTCACAAGCCCCGAGTGAACCCTGTCGTTTCCTTCAGTGAAAACTATACCTGTTCTGATTCTGAAGAAAGCTCCGAAAAAGACAAGCTGGCTATTCCCAAGGTAGGTAGGAATGGCACCCCCATGGAAAGCGTAACCGTGTTCTTTTTCCTCTAGGTCTCTCTCTTGTCACTCCGGACCCATATGCTAATTTAAGTCAGTGTCTCAGTGGAAGGTCTTGATCATGGTGACCAGAGTAATGAAAGTTTAACGTGAAGACTCCTGTTCTTATACTTGATTGCTTTCTGTAAATTAAAATTTTACGTTACCCTTTTATATTCAGACTTTCGAGAAGTTTTTACTTCTATATGCCAGGCCCTGTTGAGGGGGATAAAGTTATGGCAGAGCAACAACAAACAAAAAGTCCCTGGTCCCATTCTAGTGTGGCTTCTGTGTAAAATCTCTTGCCTTCTGAAACACAGTTTCTTCTCTCTTTGCATTCTTAGTATATGGGATCCCTCATTGTACCCTGATGGCTTTCCCAGACCCAGTAAGATTTGAACTCAGAACAGTTTTAGTTGACTTTGGATTATTTAAAGTAAAAAAATGGTCTTCATGTTTTGTATATATTTTTTTTCTTTTTACACGTAAGATATACTAAGAATTTTACAGAAGTAAGCTCTAGGGGATAAATCCTAAGCTTGGTTTAGACCTCACATTAGTCAAGAACAAGTCGTATTAAAGACTAAAAAAATAAGTAAGTCAGAATTTAAGTGGTCCCTGGTACGTCCTGCAGCCTTATCTGTTTGGGAAACCAGCAGCCATTCTCTTGAACTGGTGATCAATCAGTAACATGCAAGCTCTCGCTGTGTCTCTTGGCTCAGGAATGTGTTCTTTACACAGCTTTGTCAATTAGCTGTTTACATAGTTTCCTTCCAACATCTACTTCTCCGAGAAAGGTATGGCTCATCATGATATGGAACAGAGAGAGATTAACCGATTCCTTTGGCTCTCAAAATAGATAGGAAGTCAGTGACAGAATTATAGGCCACTATCCTGGTATTTACAGTGCGTGACCTTTTGTCTTGCTATTGAGTTACCTTCTAAGATGCAAATTAAGATCTTTAAGAGGCAGAGAGAGCTACTTAGTATCAGAGGTATATACTTCTCAGAAATTTCTAAATTTTCAGGAGAGCAGACTGCTTCTTTATAAACAGTGTTTCCATGATAGGTCTATTAGACCAATGGTTTGAGTTCCTACCTATTGTAGCAGTTGCTACAATTGTAGCAGAATACCTCCACTTTCATTTTTAAGGTGAAGGCCCTCTTTACCATGCTGGTACTCATCCTGGTGAGCTCAGAGTCTTGCCTCAGTGCTGATGATGCCACATACCCCACTTAGGATATGAAAGGAAAAGAAATAGTAAAGAGGAAGTTGCCCGTCAACCAGCAGAGTCTCCTAGTAGGAGGAATTGGTGCCGATGACGTTCCCCATAGGCCTGAGGTCTAAGTGACATGAACCACAAAGAGGTGGTGCATTTCATGTTACATTCTTACTCATTTTATTTAAATATATTTTTAATTGACTTTAGAGAGAAAAGGAGAGGGAGAGACAGATAGAAATATCAGTGATGAGAGAGAATCATCGATCGGCTGCCTCCTGCACGCTTCCCACTGGGGATTGAGCCTGCAACCCAGCTATGTGCCCTTGACCGGAATTGAACCTGGGACCTTTCAGTTTTCAGGCCAATGGTCTATCCACTGAGCCAAACCTCTAGGGCCACTCTTTTAATCTTATGTACTGTCATTTGTACATCAAGAAATTAAAAGTAAATTAATAAACACTTTGGTATAGAGACTGTTGTGCAAGATGATATCAACTAATTCATGCCCTAAACAAGTGACTTTTGAGGGAAATCTTCTGCTCATAATATCTAAAAGTGACATGTGTGAATAGATATATAAATCCTGTTGAACTAATAAAACTATAAAATTACCTCAAAAGTAGTTGACTGTCACTCCAATAATCCTATATTTGTGTAATCATTGAAGTGAATATTCCAAAGTGTTATTTTATGGTATTCATTTGTTTTGATCACTGTCTTTTATTGCATATCTGAGGACCCACATTTTAGACAAGTGATATTCAACCAATACAGCTTAATAAATTTGCTTCCAAGTAAAAGCCATTTTCTTCCATTATATGACATTGAGGTTGGTGATAGAAAATATGCTTGGTAATAAAATCGACTCTCCTTCTTCCAAGCGCCTGAGAAGGAGCTTGCCCCCCGGTTTGTTGAGACGAGTTTCATCGACTTGGACAACCACCACCTCAGCCACAGGTCTACCCACTTTGGAGCCGGCCCCAGTACGGCGGGATCGCAGCGCCAGCATCAAACTGCATGAAGCACCTTTACCAAGGTTGGCAATGCTCCTATTAGTGTCACATCTCTTAGAGAAGTTACTTACCAAACAGGACTTGTAAATTACAGAGGAAGGGAGGCCCAACCAGTTACAGTTGGTTGGAGGCCAGCTTTGGAAATGAAAAAAAGTGTAGGCATGGTTTAAATGCAGAGCAGCACAGGGATTAGCGTCAGATAATTAGGCTTACATTGTGTTTTGAGCAGTGCATGCAGATTAAGTTTTGGTTTGGAACATCTCCAAAATATAGATCCCATTAATTACATTTCTATGTAACATTCTCTATTCTACCTATAGATTATTAATTCCAGATTTATTTACAGTAATCACCTAGACAAACCAAGGCTATCCTGCAGAAAGCATTCCCTAAATGAAGCTCACTGTCTGTTACTTTTCATCTAGTAAATAGCATCAGTGTGTCTAGCAGCAGGTTCACCATTCGCATGTTTTCAAGAAGATTTTGGTCATCATCCTTTTTTCCCCAGGGTGTCACCAGTAAAAGAAATTGTACGCTAAATTCCTGTAGCTGACCTTTTCCTTCCCAAGGAAATATTGCAAAAATATTATTTTTGAATGATTTTATAAGCATTTAATTTTTTAATTTAGATATACCGTGAATAATAAATAATAACACAATTCATGTAAGTCCCTCTGCATCTTAACCAGTTAATTTGCCAAGTTATTAGGAAACCTATGAGGAACATGATTCTATAAATAGAAAGAGGTGTTTGATTCCTATTAATTGGATAAGTAGGAAAGTTATCTTTGCGCTTTTGTTAACCCGTATGCTTGATGAGTGATTGCCAAATCCACACAGCAGAGGTTGAGCTTACATGCCCTATTTTGTCATTTGGACAAGGTGATTCTATCACTGAACCTGGACCATGACTTAATGGCAAGTCTAATACGGAAATGATGGTTGGGTTTTGGCAAGTTCTGCCCCAATGGTTGATGAACAATTTATTTATTTTTCTTTATGCTCTGTCTTTATAGTGCTGCTAGTTCTGATTCTTGGAATAACCCTGCGGTAATGACCCTCACCAAAAGCAGATCCTTCACTTCATCCTATGCCGTTTCTGCAGCTAACTATGTAAAGGCTAAAAAGCCAGGTCGCCCAGGTAAGTGACTTGCCCGGAGAAGAGTTCATATTCACTGAGCGTGCAGTCACTGAGAGAAGGAAGCCTTAAGTGTTTATTTAAATAAGATTCAGAGGATGCTCTGCACACGGGTATATTTGGTCTGACTCTTCTAAAAAGAGAAAACATCAATAACCAATTAATTACCTAAATTTCCACTTTATATGACGAAGCAGATGCTTTCAAGGTTGCTGTACCAGATATTCTACCTTGAGCATATTGGATGAATAGGAAATCACTCTCACCATTGAGGATAAACTCTGGAAGCTTCATCTTATAATATCAGAGCTAATAATGTACTTATGAAATTTTGATTTTATTCTTAGTAGCTATCAAAAGAAATTTGTTTTTCAGAACTATGGTATCTATAGGAGCTTGAAGAAATGCTTTATTTACTATACATTATAATTTTTCAAAGAAATTCTTACTTATGTCACTCACCACCCCCTTCTCACTGGGCTGTTAAGACACTCAAACTCTGCCTGCCTTGATAGCCCCAAACTCCAATTTTTGTGTCAGCAGCCTCATGACATTGCTAATAGCTCTGCTGGCTTGTTGTCCTAATTGCTGCATCCTGCTTCCTGGGTTCTCAGCCTTTTGCTCCAGGCTAATTGTTAGTAAATAATGCTCTGAACGGAAGAACAGTTCATGGGATTTTAGTCCCACTGCTAAGGATCTCTTCTTTCTAGAAACCTAGTCCTCCACATTAGTTGCCTCACCTCGATAGCTTTTTTTTTTTTTTAATTCAGCATTCCTATTTGTTGTCAGAGCAACAGGAATTTATTACAAACTACAGAATCATAGCCAGAAGCAGAAGTTCTCAAAATGACATTGTTTTTATGAGAGTTAGAGAAGTAGTACTCACATCCTACTGATATTTCAAGAGACCAACTTTGAAATATATTCCTAAGTATAAGAGACACAAATTAAGGAAGCATTTCTGTTGTCTGTTTTTACATGTAGGGAGAAAATTTAGTGATTTCTTTATATTGGTGATTGTTTCTTGAAACCATGCAAGCACCAATGTTGCTTAAATTTCTACTGTTTGGTGTTAGAAAGACACTTTCTCCAGCAAGTATACTTTTATTGGAATTGCATCACTAAGTGAAACCAGTAAGGTTATTTGGTTTTCCAAAAACTAATCTGATTCACTCTTCTCTTTGAAAATGTTCATTAAATCTTATAACTTAGGTCACTAATGGCCTGAGAAATAGACTTGAGCTTTCACCTAGGCCAGGAACAGGCAAGGTGGGAAGATACTTCAATGTTGTCGCCCTGAGGGATTTGTGGAGACTCAGGTGGGACTCCGGCAAGGTGAAGGAACTGGATGTGAGCATCTCACATTAAACCTGAGGCTTTTAAAGGGGCACTAAAGTGGTGATAGGTCTGGAGGACCCCTAGGCTCCCTATAAAAAATATGTGCAAATAATTTTTGAAGGAAAGCATCACCAGGTAAGGGCCATATGATTTCACCATATCAAATTCAAACAAATCAGAACTTGCAACCAAGATCACTAAGCACACAAGAAACATGGCTTAGAGAAAAAAGAAAAGAAAAGAACTTTGCAGATCTCTAAAAGGGTGGAGATATTTAAATGCTAAAATATTTCATTCAATTTTAAAATATTTAAAGAAAAATACAAGGTTATAAAAATAACAGCAGTGGGAGAAGATATCATTGAAGGTCATCTAAACATGACTTTTAAAAATATAGTCAAGGCAATGCGATATGTTAAGTGAAGTAATATTGTATTCAAGGGAAAATTAATAAAGAGGCAGAAAATGCGAAGAAATTACCCAGAGTGCAACATAAATGAGAAACTGGAAAATGTAAAATATTTTAAAGAATATAAGAAAAGGAATTAGACTTTCTAATTAGATAATCATAGTTGTAATAGAGAACAGGGGACATAAACTCTGAGGAAAAGTAAAGTAAAGGGGAAAAAATTCACACATGGACACAAAATGGTGAAACTGCCCAGCATCAAAGACAACAGTTTAAAGTCAGCCAGATAAAGTCAAACAACCTTTTCCAGAAAAGCAGTCAGTCTGAGAACAGAACTTTCTGGAATAAAGGACATTGGAGCACAGAGTATTTTATTTAAAGTTCTGAGAGAATCTAATAGTCAACCTATAATGCATCTGTCAAATCTATCTCACAAGAATAGGAGAGAACTAAAGACATTTTCCAGTAAGTCAAAACTTTACCAACTACCAAATTTTAACTACACAAACTTATGATGAATGAAGTCTAGAAATAAAAGTAATAGTAGAGAAGTCTAAGATGTAATAAAAATGATGAGTAAATTTGAAAACCATGAGTCCATCAAACAAACATCATATGCATAAATAATAGCATTTCCAGATTTGTGGGTGTTTTTAAAAGATAGAATTAAAATATTGGACAATAATATATTATTCAAATAATGAAATATGAAGTATTCTATATTCTTGTGTAGCTCAGGAAATAGATTCAGATGAGGAAACTGAGACACAGAAATGTTAAATAAATTGTCCAAGCTCACATAATTCACCCTAAGTTCTTTATTTTGTCTTAATGACGTTATACTAGAAAAAAAATTGAGGACAAATTGAGGCAATTTAAAATTAAAATCTTTTGGCATTGTCCTTGACTGAGAACAAGATAATGGAAGGATTTGGTTTTCTGTCTCTCATTTTTTTCATTTAGGTAATAAAATTAAAATCACAGTAACCAACATGATAAACTCAAGAAGGTGAAATTGAATCTTACGTTGCATACTGAAACTAATATGTTGTTACATGTCAATTATACCTCAGTAAAAAGAAAGAAAAGGAAAAGCTGAAAGTTGCGGTTAGTGATTTCGCCGGAAATAACAAAACCAATGAGGGAACGGACATGAGGAACAACCTCACCTTCCTGTGTCCCGCTCCCCGATTCACATGACTGCTCTCAATGAGAAATGGCAAAGTGTCATAGGAAAAGAACGGCCATGTAAGATATTGCAAAGGCAGATGGTAGAAATCAGAGCCACAGCCAAGGCAAAAGTTTCTTTCCATTCTTGGCATAAAGTGCATAAGATATCTCTATTGTGATTACTTTGGAGAGGACTTTGCATTGTAGCATCGAGTACAGCAGAACTAAATGCTTATAAAATAGCCTGTATGTTAATCATG
Organism: Murina feae; assembly: GCA_004026665.1. Taxonomy (NCBI): domain Eukaryota; kingdom Metazoa; phylum Chordata; class Mammalia; order Chiroptera; family Vespertilionidae; genus Murina; species Murina feae. The sequence goes on from PVJC01042875.1 coordinate 6,898, forward strand.
CTTAATTCAACTAAAATCCCTGAAAGTCTGCCAAAAGGGGGGGAAATCCATCAAGAATCAGAGACCTGAGATTCAATTACAGTTTTCCCTGATCAGATGGGCCCTTCTGCTTTGAAACCCTTGTTTCCTCTTAATGATGGTACTGGATTGATTGAGCTAACTAGGTGTGTTATGTTTGACATAACTGACTGGTACGCCAGCTGGTTTGTAACTAAACTATGTGAAAAGGGACCTGGTAAAGTCCCTTTATGTGGCAAAGAATATAAGGAAATAGAATCAAAGTGTGAATAGAGTCTAATGAGGAAAATACCAACCAATAGGCAAAAGGAGTAGAAGAATGGAAGCAAAAAGTAGAAAATGGAACCACTGGGGGAAAAGTGACCTGTTTTTGGAGGGGACTAATGAAATCTGTGCTTTGCACAAATCATTTCAACAGTGTGTCCCCTAGCTTGATCAGTCAGCATTAATTTAAATAGTTGAAACACAACCAGTTATTTACAGTTACTAATATAAAATAAATGGATCAAATCACATAGGAGTCTTGATTAAAGCATAAAATAGGAGATTCAAATACATTTTGCATTTTCCATCTTGCTTTTCTATTTATGAGTCACTGACAATGTAGAGCTGCCATTATGCCATTAATGAGCCTTTAGAATTCCTCTGATTTCATACTTAGTGAGTTTGTAGTAGTCCCTTCCCTGATTCTTATAATTCTTATAAAATTCTTATAATCTTATCTTAATGATTACAGACTTTTCTGTAATCATTAAAGTAAGCTAGACTGAGTTTTCCCTATAGAAAATTTGAAATGAGAGATAAATTATGACTTTGTGATTTTATTTTTTCATTCTCTATAGTTTCGATTCATGTTCTCTTTTGGAAAACTATTAGGAGTCTGTTTGCCTGTGGGCAGGGAAAAGAGGTGTGTATTTATCAGACATGCTGGTTCCTTTCTTGTTCAATTAAAATTAAGTTGAGAGAGTTTTACAACACAAAACAGATGGATTCACTTAAATAATTTCCTTCCAGTATTGTTTATCATCTCCCTTTGAGTGCCCAAAGTTCCTTGCGTCTTGACACACATTTTTTCATGCTCTTGGGAGCAAGAAATTACAGACTGAATTACTCAAAAAACTTGGCATTTTAGAATTTTTTAAAGTTATATCTTAAATTTTTTATTTTTTAATGTTTTAAGTATTTCACATTAGACCAGTTTCAGTTACTCGAGGATTTGTATTTCATGAGCTAAGTCTCTTTTCTGGAGTGTCTTAAAATTACTGAAATATAAATAAAGATAAGCATATCTGAATGAATACATATTTATCTAAATCCTTTCACCAAGTTGTGTGTGTGTATAAATGTGTGAGTGTGCAACATAAAGGTAGACAAGATTTCAAATGTTATAAAGTTCACTACCATTATACCCAATCACACTTAAACTACCTTTAAAAAAACGATCTGTTCATGAAAACTTGAAAAAAGGGTCTTTCTCCCTTTTCCCTGAAGTATCCAGTTCCTGTGTCTGAAATAATTTCATTTGTAGTCCTTCCTTTCTAAAAAGATTATTTGGTTTTTATCTGCACTTATATCTTTCCATCTACTTGAAAACTAATATGTAAACATGGGCCCATTTCCGATGGCATTCTCTTTCTGTTTTTAAAAACTTTAAGTAAACTAAGATAACGCACACTGTGAGAAATAGTAGTTCGGTTTTGGGAACAAAGGAATTTATATGTTTATACCTTATCTTCTTACCTACAGAGTAAAAATATCCCTGCTTTTCAGGGCTGTTGGCAAGACTCTTGCTTGTTAGCTCTACTCAAAATACATAGACTCCCAGCTCTGCAGATGCAAAGTGCTTCTCCTCTGTTTCAAGGTTTATTTTCAATTTCATCCCAGGCAGTAAATGTGGAGTCTTAAGGTCTGCTTTTTTTTTTTTTTTTAAGTTTAGTTAATCTATGAGTTCTAAGAACTCAAATCGTTGAGTGGATTTTTAAGAGAGAATTTTATTTCTCTGAGAACATCAGCTGGCATCTACTAAATATTAGCAGTGAAAAAAAATCACTCTTCTCGTAAATGACCTTCAGAGAGTACACTGTGTCAAAACAGAAATGTGCGATGTTTCCATGGGCTTTGTAAAAAAAAGTGGTAGAACCTTGTCAAAAAACTCACAATTACCTAGCAAAATGATGAAGGAAATGTCTAAGGCAATGCCTATCAGGAGTCTCTTTAGTTTAAGACCGCAGTTAAACCCTTGCCTTGGCCCGCAGCTCTGTACCATCTTACCCAGCAATCTCTCTGGCCATGTGCTCTGCCCCTTTCTTCCTCCTTGCTAAGCTGAAGCCACGCTGATCCTTTGGTAGATCCCCCTTTCTAGAACATGCTTTCCCAGGTGCATGTCTAAATAGACATTTCGATCTCTGTTCAAATTTTACACTGAGGGCATTTCTGTCCTCTGTCCTCTACCCCCGCATTATTTTTCTTTTTATTACTTAAAACTGCCTGACTTTCTTTTCTTCCTTTTCCTCCTATACCTCTTCCTTTTTCTTTTTCTTAACTTTCTTCTTTTTCCTTCCTTCTCCTCTTCTCCTTCCTCCTCTTTTCTAAGGCCTTTTCTTCTTCTAATCCTTTTTTAATTTTTGTTTCCCCACAAAAGAGTGGAAGCTCCATCACAATAGAACATGTTTTGGTCACTACTACCTCCTCAGTCCCCAAAACAGGGCACACAGTATTCCTTGAATGAACAGATCATTGAGCTCATTTGTAACCTTCATAACACATCACACTCCCATCCAGGTCCTTAATGCTTATGCTGCTTTTTTCTAATATATCTGGTGACTCAATCAGCTGTAATCTAACAAGTAGTCTGATTAAACTAGTCCTTTTCAACCTTCATTTTAAAAAAACAGAGCACACATATATGTGTAATAATGTGAATACGATATTATATAGCAGAGGAGAAATGAGAAGGGATTTAGAGCTTGTCAAAAATTTTATTTCCTGCCCTGGCTGGTTTTGCTCAGTGGATAGAGCATCGGCCTGTGGACTGAAGGGTCCTGGGTTCGATTCTGGTCAAGGGCATGTACCTTGGTTGCGGGCACATCTCCAGTGGGGAGTGTGCAGGAGGCAGCTAATCGATGTTTCTCTCTCATCGATGTTTCTACCTCTCTATCCTTCTCCCTTCCTCTCTGTAAAAAATCAATAAAATATATTTTAAAAATAAATAAATAAAAGCAAGTTAAAAAAAATATTTCCTGTATTTTCTAAAATTATAATAAGAAAATCTAAATACATTAGATTTTAATATAATTTGCAATATAAATCTAATATTAGAGATAATATTAAAAATTAAATTTCTTCTGGGGCCTCCAAATAAATTCTTGTTTTAAAAAAATTACAACCATTAATACTTCACAGGTATCTATAACCCACTTGCTGCACCCAATGATAGGTTGGTTGAGAAACTCAGAGATAAAGATATAGTGAACTTAATTTTCTTTTGTCTTGAGAGACGATGTGATATGAAGGTTTGTCAATATCTTTGCTAAAATAGCTAAGCCTTTTCACTAGAAGTAGAAATCAGAATTAAAACCATAAAGCTTGTCATTGTACAGAACAATACGAATGCTGCCTAGTAGTAATGCATTTGCCCTTGGGCAGTCTCTGACAGAGGTATGGCTAATAAGCCACCTTTTACAAGAATAACTGTCCCCACTCCATATTCTCCTGTTGACTAGCACTGTGACCCTGGGAAAGTTATTTTACCTCTCTGGGTCTAAGAAGTTTCAGTTAAGTATAAAGGCCAGGATTGATCTGTTGATCAGGAATCAACAATAGAGATACTGAAAAAAAAAAGTAGGGGCGGGGGTGCAGGCCTCCACACCGAATTAAAGGAAGGGTACGATATGAAAACAAAGCAAAAGAAATAACAAAAAAAACTTAATTATGAAAGCCCTTCAGCAAGCTTCATATTCCTTCCAGTGGGCCAAGAAAACTGTGGGTGTGACAAACAAAAGATTTAGGAGAACTAAACATGGGAAGGCGACTAAGCCAGCTGCCAGTTCAGCACACATATTATGATGTGAGAGCGGCTGGCTGCACATTTCCCCAGAGTGGTGAGAAATCGGAAACAACTTTTAACGATTTCATTTTGTTTGCTTTACAGTAGATTGTTCAGCCTTAAAATCATGAACATCAGTAAACAGGTAGTTGTTTAGAAGCTATTTCTCTCTTTTCTTCAATTTTAACGTGGGCTGCTTTCCCTACATGAGAGAGAAAATTCAAAAGACATCACCCCTGTACTCAAACATTGGAAATCTAATTCAGTGTTCTATAAATTTCTCCCAACTGGGAGTAAACAGTTTGCCACAAATACCCACACTTAAAGTTTAGACTTCAGGCCTATTGTTTGATCGGAAGGGGAGCATGTTACATTTTTAAATGTCTTCTTCAGAAATTACTCCAATCAAAGTAATTTCACACCCAAACTAGTCATTTTGCTGAAAACACCCGTGGTTAATAAAGTTCAATGCCTCTGATGAATGTATCTTCTTTATTTACATATTTGAAGCATCATATGCCTGCCAAACCCTGCTCTAGACATGTTAATATTTAAAATAATTCTTGATCCTCTTGCTGCTAAAAAACTTCACAGCAGAAGAGAAGGCAAGCATATGAAAAATGTTAACCATTATTATCGTGTTAGAATGACAAGAAGAAACAAAAATAATATTCTTCTGTCCTGAAGTTACTCCAGGCCACCAAGGCTTTCACTGGATTTGCCAACATTGCCACCAGTTGTCTTCACAATGATTCATTCCATTCATTCCATGCTGTGAAGATACCCCCATGTCCATATACCCTGGCCACCCCATCTCCAGCTGGTGGCATGCAGGGGAGGCCCGCCTGGGACCCAAGTACTCCTGGGGCCCGTAGTGAGTTCAAAGGATCCAAGGAGAAGTTTAAGAGTTGTAGGTTTGAATTCCAAAGACATGTCTTGTGACTTAATGATTTCTTTTCTTTTCAGGTGCCCTCGCTAAAATTTCACCTCTTTCATCGCCCTCTTCCTCACCTCTCCAAGGGACTCCGGCCAGCAGTCCAGTCAGCAAAATTCCTACAGTTCAGTTTCTAGAGTCTGCCGACACAACTGCCAAACCGGGCCTAGGTTCGCACAGGGCCTTAACTTACACTCAGAGTGCCCCTGACCTGTCTCCTCAGATACTGACACCACCTGTCATATGTAGCGGGTAAGAATTGTACGTTGTTAGCTGGAGTGTAATAAGGAAACTAGCACTACTTCTCCTCTTAAGAACACTCACCGACAGTCCACATAGCTTTGTGTATGTTTGACAGAGTAGTTGATCAGGAAGTATAGGATAATGTCATCTGTGTCAAATAAGGTATAATAGAAACTTAATTTTTCAGTGGTTTTCTACTAATAGAAAGTTTACAGTCTATATGGGCCATAGAGCTAATCTTGAGAGATGCAATAATTAGTTGTATATTTTGTCTGCTTACTAATAGAACATACATAAAGCATATGTTTTAAAAATCGTATCAGGGAGTTTAATATAGTTTGATATTATGTTGGACTATTTTTTACTTCTTCTCCAGGGAAGATTTTATATTGATTTTTAAAGGCATTTTATGGTAAGTTTGCAATTCCCATTTTAACACTTTAAAAATGTGCAAATAACACAGGGCTCTCAGAATGCAAATAAGCAATTGCTTTTGCTCATCTACCATGTTGAAATAGACTTGCAAAGTGTTGTCTTTTACTAGAGGGCTAGACAAAAAGGGCCTAGCATGGCAAGGCAAGAGTAATTATTTTGCCAACATTGTCACTAAGAAAGAAATACCTCGTCTTACAGACTAACAGAGTGTTGTTCTTCAGAAATAGCTTCATCTGGAACCATTGAGCTTAAAGCTTTACAATATTTCTTTCAACCGAAAAGAGTTGAATGTTTTTAAACTAAGTATAATCACAGGAGTGTCTTGAATAAAATTCTACTTCTTTTCTGAGGATAACCGTTTGAATAGATTAGTTACATGTTGGTCTTCTAATATCACATGTTTCACAGACCCAGATTTGATTAATATTTTCAGTTTTGAGCTTCACAAATTTCATATTCAGATCCTTTGTTTATAAACTCTATATTAAATGAATGTGTTTTATAACTTTTATTTTTATTTCCTTTCTCTTTATAAATATTTTTAAAGGGAAAAACCATTTTTGTTTGTTTGTTTGGCCGTGGCCAGAGTAAAAAGTTATTCTACTGACCAAAAGTTATTCTGCCGCTTTCTCTATGACAGCTTTTAAATTAAATAATTTCTATAGAATACTAATCCCATCTTTTCCCCCTCCAAAAAAAATGAATAAATAAAAATAAAAAATTAAAAAAATTAAAAACATGACCTGTGGTAAAACATACATATTCCCCTTTTAGAGATTCATAACATGCATGGCTCCATCAAAAGCTCTGAGACGTCCTGCAAAAGGAAAACCTCTTGATTTTTGTTTCATCTAGAATTGTCTGTTTATTTAACCGCAGAACCAATTTCATTAGGCTAACACCCAATAATTGCCCACAGAGCTAGTGTTTGGTGGAGCACCCTTCAGAAACATTTTAGGGGGTATGCATCCTAAGCCAAGAAGAAGCCTAGTGGCATATGAGCATCAAGGACATCTCCGGATTCATGTGCTATAAGTCACCTAAAGAAGGGAGTGAGAGAGATGGCCAGGAAAGATCTGCCACTCACACAGCTTTTCTCATCACAGCCTATTTGCTGTATTCCTAGCAGGAAGAATGTAATGGGATTTTTATTAAAAAAAAGCTTTTGGAGAAAAGCAAGGCAGTTTCACTGCCGACTTGTTCAGTAATGTTTATAAGTCCGGTAGTGTGTGTTTTATTTGTTTGGGCTTTATAAATCTATAATTCAAACCATGTTTTATTATTGCCTTCAAGGCAGCCACCCATGTAGGCCCAGAGAGCTCCAGAAACACACGACTAATTATTGTGGTTTCCCCTGCTGAACTCGAAGGGTTTGGCGTTGCTTCCCAGTCTCTTGGCTGCTGTAATGTCTATGCAACAAGCTGTTTTTTTGGCATAAAAGGTAGTATGTTTGAACTACTAATTTAAATGTTCCTTTTAAGTATTATCTTGCAATGAAAAATGTAACACTAATAAACACTGCTTCTGCTAAGTTTCATTGGACAATGTAAGCACATCGTGGGCATCGACTTTCTTTTTCCTTTGGCCCTGTCATTTTCTTTTGATTCCCTGATGGGATTTCATAATTAGAAATATTTTGAGTGCGATGTTTTTCCACTTACCTTCAAGGCTCAAAAAGTAAATTAAGTTAGGATGAAAAGACTGTCTAACTAGAAAGTGTTTATCTGTATCACACGTATAAGTACAATGGCGGGGGGGAAGGTGATGAGATTTTATATTACATTATAAGCTATCACTCACTTCTTTTATTTTTAGAGTGAATCTGTGGTTAAGTAACAAACAGAAGCCCTCTGAGACCCTTTGTAATATTAGGCAAAAGGGAGGAACTCAGAAGCAAAATACAAGATGAGTGAGAGGGGAGATTTGCCAGACCACTTGGGAGGATATTTTTTAATTTATAATACAGTCAAAATGGTTGAGAAAGCAAAAGTATCCCATATCCACCAACCTCCTCAGGTTAAGGTACCACCTCTCAGCTATCTTCTTTTTCTCAGTTACCCACAATGTTCCTCTTTGGTTTGTTTTCTCAACTGGAATCCTATGCTGTCATTTCACATTCAACCTTCATCATTTTCTTAGGGCCTTAGCAGGTAATTGATCCATCTGCAAAAAAAAAAA
>PVJC01042876.1:0-14758 GCA_004026665.1 Murina feae
GTGTAAAGCTCTCACTAGCACCGATCGCACACGTGTTTTAATTCTATAAAACTATATTATATATAGTATATTGACTATTTTGACATATAATTTTTTGCAGTAACATAATTACTACAAGAATCTTTCTTCTAATTAATTTCCTTTCAATGTGCATGAATCCATGCACTGAGCCACTAGTGTATAAATAAATTCATACATACCACACATATTAATTTATTGAAAGCATATATCAAGCAACATATTAATGACGGTTATTTCTGGGCAGAGGTTCAGAGGTGATTTTTATCGTGTCTGTGCTTTAACCATCTTCTACCATGGTAGAAAATGTGTATTATCTTTGTAATAAGAAAAAATAATGTTATTTAAAAACTAAAGCTATTTTAAAAAACAATTCATTGTGCAAAGATTGCTGTTGAGAAAACCACCAAAAATCAGCATTTATTAAGCTATGCCAAATAAAGTCATTTTACCTCAAATTTTAAAACCCAAAGAATAACAACCCATTTGATTAAACATTACTTCACCATCGGAAATGAAAGCCAGGTACTAAAGTAACTGTTCTCTAAATTATTTCTTACAAGGGCCTTTCATCTAGATCCAACTGAAGAACCATATAAATTAAGCAATGCTACCATTTTTCAACATGTGGTTAATAAAAACTGCTATAATATAGAAATTTATAGGCTTTAGGCATCAAGCTTGCTCTTGTCAGGAAACTTTAACAGGAAAGTTTCACAGTAAATGGATTTCTCCTCAAAAAGTAGGGGATACTGGCGCAGATACACATATGCTTTCTTAGGAAACCCAAGGGGGAAAATAATGACAAAGCTATATATTTTTTACTTTGTTTTTTTTCTGTGACACTTAAAAAACAACACACAAATAAGCAGAAAAAAAATCCATTCTGCTCTGTCACCAGACAGAAAACTTTTAGATTCACGGAGCCTATGCAAATGTTCAAAATTCTCTCTTAAAGCATTTATAGGAATACTGCCCAATAAAAATGCCTGGTACTGCCATTAGGTAAGACTCTCTCTCCCCAACCCCCTCACATAATCATATAGGATAGTGTTTCTTTGAACGAACTCCTATCTTGTTCCTCTAAATTCCTTTCAGTTAAAGGTCATAATATAACTCTTTCAACTCTAACATTTCCTTGAGCCTAGACTACAACTGAGCTAAATTAATAAATAGTCATTGAACAGAATACCATTATCCCTTAGCTAGTCTATTTGCATAATGCACTATGGTTCACTCATAAATTTCTATTATTAAAAAGTATAATTCTCTTCAATAAACATTAAGACACCGAGTTTTGTGTGTATCAAATATAATCCAAGCAATGCAGTAATTTATAATTCAAGACACAATGCAGCTGTACATAAGAATTCACTTGAACAATTACTGAAAGTAAAAAAGGAGTTGTATGTGTCTCCTAGAGAATTTGCACACATGCCTGTGTATTTAATTCTTAAATAGCACAGAAGTGCTTTCAGCTTCCTGATTAATAAAGTCTTAGCTACAGATCTTCAATTTTACTTTGAAACTTTACATAGAAATCTTACTCAGGAAGAGTAGTCTTTGCCTCATAGAAGCTGCATTCAGCTAAACTTCTCAGAGATTAATCTAGTCTTAAAACCATGTTACCTTCTATTTTTTTCTGGCAGGAATTATAGCTGTAAAGACAGAGATAAATCAATATTATTTCAGGGTTCAATCTTTCCCTTTCAAACTAATTGTCTACTTGCTACCATTAATTTCAAGAAAAATCGAGAGGTTTAGACAGTCTCAGACAACAGTAAGCAAACCAAAATGACTGATAGAAAAGATTCTACTATGTATCATCAGGAATACATTTGTAAGAGATTCCCAAATCCTTCTTTTGTGACAGAAAAAAATGGCAACACACAACCAAATAAGCTATGCTTATAAAAGTTACACATATTATTTAGTAAAAAAAAAACCTGTAGCTAAGAGGTAATTTGATGTCAATGTTGCCACTAAACAAGTTTCGTAGTTTGAATAATTTCAGCATCTGTCTTCATAATCTGTTATTATTTTCATTTACAAACATTGAGAAAGAAAATAAAACAAAATGAGACTTTTCTGTTCAATTTAGTCCAATACTGCATTACATATATTGTTTACACCATAACTAATATTAGTTATTAGTTGGAAGTTAGAAAAATAAAGATTATCAAGTTAAATCATTATCACTATGGAAAAACTGACACTTAGGTGAGGAGACCTAATCAAGATATTACAAAGAATAATAACTTCCCTAGAAAAGCCCTAACATAAACTCAATTAAAACTACCTCTAGGAATTCAGTATTATATTCTGAAAATAGTAAACTATGTCATTAAAAGGAGGAAAAAAGATTTTTAATAGATCCTAGTAAATAATGTGTTCTATTAAACTAGTTTTTTAAATTGTTTTTTTAATATATTTTATTGATTTTTTTACAGAGAGGAAGGGAGAAGGACAGAGAGTTAGAAACATCAATAAGAGAGAAACATTGATCAGCTGCCTCTTGCACACCCCCCAGTGGGGATGTGCCTGCAACCAAGGAGAATGCCCTTGACTGGAATCGAACCTGGGACCCTTGAGTCCGCAGGCCAACGCTCTATCCAGTAAGCCAAAGTGGTTAGGGCTAAACTAGTTTTACATGAATGTTTTCTCACATAGCTGCTTCAAGGTAGAAATGTATTCAGAACCCAAGAAGAGTATCCTTAATGTGCTATACTATGAACAAACTGGTCTGAGGTTGTTTCTTTTTCAGAATAGCTAAAAAATGTTAATAATGGTATAATTATGATACTTATAAATAGGGAGAACAGAGCCCAACTAGCCACATTTCAATGAAAAATATTCACAAGTACAGAAATAACTGGTTATTCAATGAGCCAATGTCAGAGCTATAAATTAGGTCATCTGACTACCAAGCTTTCTACCCAGTTATAATGTAACTTATTACTATTTAAATCTTCCATCAGTTTTTGATAGTTCTATTAATTTTAAAAGCAGAAAAAGAAAGGTAATGCCTCTATTTTTCAAAACATCTCCTTGGATAATCCCATGTTTCCCATTTCTCTCAAATCTAACTATAGAATACATACAGAATTTAAAATCCACATAAATCATCAATTTGATAATCTATTAGAGTATCTGTAACAAAAAATGATGTCCAGCTTAACAAAACTCATTTCTTAAATCATATTTCTAAAAGCCAAAACATTTGCCAACCTTATTTTCCAATAAATCTTTTCCCTTTTCTACTTTCATCTAAATGAACTGAATAAAAGAGACTTCTTTCCCAATACTAACTTTCTAGCTGATCACACAAAGAAACTAGCAACTGCTTTCTCTGTGTAGTTCTAAACTGTTTCTATAAGTGTATCAGCATCTGTTCTTCTAAGTTAAAGAAAAAAATTGATTTGAGAAAGAGAAAGGAGAGAGGGAAGAAAGGGCGGGAGGGGGAGAGGGAGAGAGAGAGAAAAAGAGAGAGAGAGAGAGAGAGAGAGAGAGAGAGAGAGAGAGAGAGAGAGAGAGAGAGAGATTTGTTGTTGCACTTACTTATGCATTTATTGGTTGGTACTTATAAGTGCCCTGACCGGAGATCGAACTCATAGCCTTGGCATAAGGGGACAATACTCTAACCAACTGCTAGGGCAGCATCTGTTCTACTTGACTTTTATCCTTAGTAAAGGGTTCTCACATGTCTGTACCCTGAAGTTCCTACCATATTGTGTAGACAGCAGGTTCAAGTAATCCTGCAACTAGAAAGATAATGTCAATAGAGAAATCCCTTTTAACACTTCCTTCGAAATGAGAGAAATATCTCACACAACTTTCTGGTTCCTTCAGGGTAGCTCGTGCTTGATGGTTCACTAAGAATCAGTAATCTCCTGAAGACTAACTTAATTTCCAAGATATTGAAAAATGGTGTATTGAGTAGCAGACACAAATAACATGATTACCAGGAAGACAATAATATGGTTACTCATCCATTACAAATTAGTAAAATGGCACTCTAGGCCAGTGCTAGCCAATCGCACTTCAGCAATAATGAAAAGATTCCAGTTCTTCATTGTCCAATATGTAGCTGCTAGCCACATGTGGCTAATGAGCACTTAAAGCATGATTATGAAAATGTAACTACGGTAACATAAAATTCTGAATTTTATTTAATTTTAATGAACTTAAACTTAAATTGCCACATGTGAATTGTGACTATTAAAGCTCTAAACTATAAATACCATTTGAATTGACTGACATGAACCTTTTCGCGATATAACTAGTTATTTCTGGATGTACTAGACAAATCCAGCCCCCACTGCTATAGAACTGAGGTCTGGAGCCTGAACCAGAGTGACCCCATGCAGGCAATTTGAAGGCCAGTCTGAAACATCACCTCTTACATTACTTCACTGCACCAACGCTCACTTACACACTGCTCAACATCCCCCCACCTATCTGTCTCACTCAGACCACAAAACATTTTTCATCTAGTTGTTACTTTCTCTTTGCGGCCTCTTAATCAAATTGACAGAAACTAAAGCACATTCCAAAGGCATCAAGCAGAGATGCTAAAATGAAAGGGAGACAGTAGAGAAGCATGCTTTTGCACTAACCTTTCATGTCTAAAGACATGGATTCAAGTATAAATCAAACACTAAAGCTTGGTAGTCACATCCAAAACCCCAGGTGGATATGCATCCTAGTCATAAAACTCTTAAAATATGACAAGCTGAAAAACAGAGCAGATGGGAACAATGGGCAGATTTGCTCAAGGCCACAATCATTAGAAGGCTGGGTCATGGACAATGAAAGTGTAATGAATGTCCCAGAAGTCTGGCCTTTATTTTCACAAATCAATTCAAACAGAAATATTTATATTAATACAAATTATTAAGGCAATTTAGAGATGGGAAAGAGAAAATAATGAGGAAGATGTGTGTGTGTGTGGGGGGGGGGGGCGATTGTGCTAAGTTAATTTCTTCCTGTTCCCAATAAGCCTAAGAAATCCAGCTATATAAAGTAACTAAACCAAAGACTATTCAGTTTTGTCTCCTTTTCTCACACTCATTTTTCCTCAAAGGAAAACTACACATGTTCACAAAATGAAGTACAATCATTGGAGAGATTAATTCCATTAAAATTCTTCTGAAAGGATTTGATTTTTAAATTGTTAAACCTAGAAGTAAGGCTTTTAAACTTCAGTTATTCATATTGCCGTTATAATTCTATTTGCATAGCTGAGGAATAAATCAGAATAAGAATACTTAATCCAGCTTGGGTTTGAGGTTCTTTGTTTAATAATTATCCAACACCATCTTTCCACAGGCCATTTACATAGTTCATCTTCATTTCACAGTCCTCTTGTGCCATTATTCCCAGGCAGCCAAGACTTAGGCAGTTCTATAACTGAATAAACTTTCTTACATTGCAGTTTGAAAACTGTCACTATGCTATTTATTTTGGCTCCTGGGTACAATGCACGATAACTATGCTGTCCTATTATTAAGATTTATGTACACCTTGTTATTCTTATGCCAACTGCCTTCTCAACAATTAGAAACAGGCATACTAAATTCACTGGCTGGAAAATCAAAAGCGCAACAGGAAACAAACCATTCCGTTCTATCCCCATAAACCTCATCTATTTGTATACTCATTTCTTGTCTTAAAGTGAGAGTGTGTAAAATGTAAAGTATTACATCTACAATTTCTGTTCCTTTTGTATAAAAATAGAAACATGAGCATACACCTTCTTTCCCAGTTTTTAAAAGTGCATTGTACCAAAAACGATCTTCAAACAGTATTTAGCATAGTGCTTGGGGAACAGATATTAACAATAAATTATATTGTTCTGACTTAAGCTCAGATTTGAGCTCAGCTTTTGTATTTCTAAATAAAAACACTTCATTAAAACAATTTTGAAAGATAAAGTCTTCTTACAAAACTCAGTCTTCTTCCAAAAACAGGAGTGGGAGTGGAGTGAAGACAATTTAGACTAAGTAATCCTCGATTCCAAACAATGTCAGGTTCACTAGCATGTAACACTTGGCCTCTTTAAGACTACATCACCAAAAAAAGTTCATCTTGAAAATATCAACAAAAACTCCCCATTTTCAAATCTGATGGGATTACAGACACAAAAGGCCACATAATGTATGATTCCATTTGTATGAAATGTCCAGAATAGGAAAATTCACAAAAACAGAAAGATTAGAAGGTCCAGGGGCTGGAGGGAGGGAGTGGGGAATGAGTGCCAATGGGTACATGGTTACATTTTTGATGAAAATGTTCTGATATTAAATCATGGTGATGATTGCACACCTCAGAATTTACTAAAACTTAATGCACTGTATACTTCTCAAGAGTGAATTTTATGATATATGGGTTATACTTCACTAAAGCTACTATTAAAAAGTTAAATCTAAGTTAAAAATAATAACCTGACAGAATTCAAAAGGTTAACTTATACTACAATAGACATTATTCAGAGCTTTAAACCAATTGGAAAAGTTTATATTTTTACCTTGGCAAGGCGGCTCATCTGATCTTCTGAGAGTGTACTGCTTGTTCTGCCAGGAGTTTTTGTGGGTTCTGACCCATCTGCTTCTACATTAGGCCAGACTTTCAAGTCATGCATCCCTTGGCGAAACATGCTAGGCGAAAAAAGAATGTTCAGGGTAGAAGTACATTAATGTAGTTCATTACAGGAAATTTTTAATCTCTAAACAGAGAGAATTCCACACTAGGAAATGCATGTCTCTCTCGCCAACCTTTAAGCTTCCAGTGAGTTGTAATGCAATTAACTAAGCAGCTAAAATCCATGTCCCACTGCTTTTCACAAGCCATTCTTTCCTCCTCCAAGCAGTCAGAACTTTTACAGAGAGCCTGAAGGTAGACTAGACAAATAGAAGGATCAGGATGGGCCATACACCCTTCATAACTTCAGTGGAGATCTTGAAATAATGGAGACCAAATTGTGACCCAAATAAGGAATGTCACATTTACAATGAGTGAAACAAAATTTAAATAATTACATAACTGTCTACATGACAAGTCAGCATAGTAGACTGCACATTTAAACTGCTGGGGTTTGAATCCCACTTGTGCCATCTATTACCTTGGGTAAATTGATTAACTTCTCTGTGCCTCAGTTTCCTAATCTATAAAGTGGGATTATAAAGAGTACCTGTATCTCACAGAAAAAGTTCCCATGTCTACAAAATATATATTCAGAACTTCAATCTAAGCTTGATCACCTGTTTTAAAGTGAAACACTTTATAACCTTTGATTGCCCCGTTTCCTTCAAAAAACTAAAACGATATAGAATACATCGTTTGGAAAACTGTGTTTTTATAGATATGCTACTGTCACGTTTCTGAGTTGTTTTTTTTTTTTATGGGGGCGGGAAGTAAAAATAAAGAAAGTCTTCTGTTAATGTTCTTTCTTTTTTAAGTGTTTGGTTTTTTTTGTGTTTGTTTTTTTAACAAAACTGTTCAGACAACATATCTCCTCAAATAGCATTGTCCCAAAGCTGAAAGAGCAAGCTGTCAATTGTGGTGGGAAGAATAAGACGGTAAGTGTGTGCAGGCGAATAGGGAAGTCCAAAGCATTTTGTTCTCACATTAAATATTTTTTAAAGTAAGGTACATGTTGCATATATATTGATGTATTTTCGTGATCTCTAAAAACATTACACTTTAAAAGTTTTACATACATTTTAAAAAGTATTATTATCATGCTTTGACTAATGGAAACTTTCTCCACAGATTTTCCTGGAATAATAAAGAGAATTTTCACCGAACATTATGCAAAGTAATGATGCCATAAACATTTAGATTGGGAACAATAAAGGATAGCTGCAAGCTCATGAGCACAGTAAAATTAAAGACCATATCTGTTGCAAGGTTTAGCTTTAAGGTTGGCAGTAAACAGGTAACATCCAGTAACCGTATCTGTGAAAGTTTACCTTATAGGCCCAAAACAATTGCACTGACTTATAGTAAAGAACCAAAAACCTTAATATTTAGCATGTTAGAGATTTCAAAAAAAATTTACATTACAAAAGACACACATATGCAAGCCTTTCATAAAGTTCATTTTCATTCCCTTTCAACTGAGTATTCGATTCAACATCAAGCAGACCTGCTTAGACTCTAAGAAACTGGGTACAGTGAGGCAGCAACATCACTTTAAATGATTATCCTTAAATGTACCTTCAGAAACATCAGATGGTCTCCCTTCCTCTTCTCCACCTCCCAATACCCCAATGAATACTTTGACTGGCTGAACTTAAATAAAAAATAAGTATGTTTGGCAGGAACTCAGTTTACTAAATGATTTAGGTGCCTTGGGATGGATCTGGAGAGAAGATTTAAGGACAGGGGACACAGATGGCAGGGGTGGTAGCAAGTGACTCAAATGATCAAGTGAATGTATTACTTTCTTTTGTCACTAATGGAAACTTTGTAGAGAGTTACACAGCCTCCAGGTGGCAAGCCAGAAGATGCTCAGAGCATCCTGCTCATTTGGGAAATTAAGCCAAGCAGGCAAGACAAAAAGGAACAGCACAGCAGGATCCCCTTCAGATGCCTGCAGAGGCCCCAGCAACAGCTGCTGCTGCTGCTCCAGTTCCCATGCCAAGCCATTGCATCAGCAACTGCCCAGACTTCCGAGTTCACATTTGGAAAAAACATCTGCAAGAGAAATCTGCAGCCTGCCTGTAGATCTTTGCCAATTCAATCTAACAATCAATCCATTTCTCACCTCCTTAGAAATCTCACAAGCTAGACTTTCAGAATGAGGACAATGTATTCTAGCCATATTCTAACAGATGAGTCTTTCAATTATTAATTACACTATTCTCCAAGAAGTACTGCTTCACACTGACTCAAGTATAGAAAACAGATATTAGCAAATAGCAGGAGCTGATAGTCACAAGACTCCCAATGCAACTATTAGGCACTTTGAGGACCGCTTTTTAAAAGCCACAAAGGCCACCCCAGGACTAATTAGGGAACGGGTGGGGAGCATGTGGTGCTATTTCATTGTTTAAGAACCATTTGAGGAAACTACCATTTCCCTAAGTAATGAGAATGTGGAGGCACAAGGCATGACTTTTAATGGCAGGTGGAAGAAAGTCTGCACAGGCTTCTTGCCAAGGCCACCCCGAAGCCTCATGCCGCGTTCCGTTCTCTCCCGGGATGTCAGCGGCACCATGCACAGCTGTGCAGCACTGCAGTCCATGTTTGCACTCTGCTGTAGCCCCTGAACATCCTGACTGTCACATTCCTCCACAATCCAAAGCTGCACGGGAAGGGCAAGGCCATGCTAGGGACTCACTGGGCTTGTCTCTCATGAAACCTAGTTCACCTCCAAGGAAAGGCCCAGGACACAGAAAGAAAAAGGAGTTATTTTAATTGCATAGGCTCTTTGAGTTCCTTTTTCTGAGATGAAGGTCAGTAGAAGCATCAGTTAGAGGGAATAGGACAGGTTTTTCACATTCCTTCCCCACTGCTCAGAGTATCCATGGAGCCCTATTAGTACCTAATGTTATCGTCTGAATAAATGCCCTACTACCATAGAGGTGTAAAATGAATTGATGTAAAACCTTATCATTACCTTAAATAAAGTGACAGTGAGCTGAATATCCCCTTATATCTGATTAGACACAAACAGACCATTCTAATTAAAGGATTTTTGGAGGTAGGTATTATATACATATTTGCAAAGCAAACAGATTTACTATCATTTGTGTTTCTTAGGGTTTTTTTGCTTCAAGTTGTAATATTTAGTAACTTAGTTATTTTCATTGTATTTATTTTTGTCATTATCCACCAAAGTTAAGTAACATTTATTTTCCATGTACAGCAAGATAATAAAATTTTGCTTTCCATTAAATGGAAGTAAAAAAAGTGAGCTGGTTTAAATAAAAATACCAAGTAAATAAGACTGAATGTATTTAATATGGAGATATGCAGGAATTCTGAAAGTGGTAAATCAATGACTCGTATTTGAGAAACCCTACTCTAAGGAGGTAATTTCTCAGAATCAGAGCTGCTCGCTGACATGTTTCATATGTATCAAACATCCGATGTGTTCAGAGACACCAAGTTTGGGGCAGAAAACTGCCCAAGGAGCCTGGAATAGCTTATCTGCCAAAAAAGCACAGAAGCTACTAATGACTACAAAGGACATGGATCAACTTGAAGGGGCTCCGATTGACCAAAAATGGGAGTTTCTGAATATTATAAAGCATAAAGATAGCAAGTGAAACATTTCAAAAACGTTTAAAACTACAAGTTCATGACAAAAAACAACCATTAATTACTTTTGCAGGTTACCAGGATACCAACTCATTCTTAAACTTGATAAAAGAGCAAGTTCTTCAAAGAAAAATTCCAATTAATATATGCAGAAAGAATAGAATAGCAACAAAAGGGATAGATATATGGGTTGTGTTTTTTCACAATAAACTTCTATTATCTGTAAAATTTTAAAAACTGTATTAACAACTGTTCTATTATAGTCATTACCAATATTAGCAAATTAGTGCTTTTTAAACCTGCTCATTGTCCTTTTTATCACTATTATGACAAGGTAGAAAAACAAAGCTCTCACAGCATATGCCACATAGCCTTTTTTCCTGAAAGACTGTAATTTCCAATACCATTTTCTAACGGGAATCACATTATCAGTCACTAACAGTAGAGTAATATAAATTGTGTTTCTTAATTAATCTATCTGTATATCCTATACAAAATTCAGTCTCAATAATTATGGAATCATGTACCAAACGTGTACATACAGAGAACCAGACTGACATGAACTTCCCAAAAAGAAAACGGATGAGAAACTACAACATCCCTAAAGATTAGAAGAGAATGCTTACCCGTATTTTCCGAAGAGCGACACCGTTGTCCCCCCCACAGGCACTGCCTTTCCTGGCCCGTACACATCCCATATAGTCAGGGCCACTTGGGCACTCCTGGGCAGGTCAGGGTACTTCACAGGCAGTTTTAGCCATTCATTCCAGCTATGGAAATAAAGTCAACATAAGCATATATTATATATTTAAAACTTCCTTTTAAAGTAACAAACCATGCAAGAAGATTTGGCCAGAAAAAATGCCTCAAAGATTAAGTTAGTACTACCACAAATAATGCTTGTTACCTTAGTTTTGCTTTAAGCAACTTCAATTTTAAATATAGAATACATGAAAAAGTTAAAAAAAAAACTCATAAAAAAACAATGCCGATAAATCCTTTAATAAAAAAACTCAGACAATATCACTAAGATACAAGAAATATGATAATGGCTAATAATAATGTGGGAAAACACTTAAACCTGGGTATAACCAAACTGGTTTTGAACCAAACTGTGATTGCGTATAAGCAAACCCCGGAACAAAGGGTTTTGTAGTATGAAAAGAAAAACAATCAGAATTACTCATAATACATTCAAAGCAATCCTGAGGATAACATGGCCCTACAATGTGCCTCAATAAGGCAGAAAACAACAAAAGCCTTAGGAAGGTCCAAGTAGACTATCTACTACTTTGTAACATGAAGGTACCAGACAGCTCTGGGCAGCAATGTCACATTTTCTAATGTGAGATTTTTCTATTCCTCAAGTTATTTCATTAACACTGATAATGCTTACCTATTCATTTTTTTATGCTTTTAAAGAATGTTTGTACATATGATTTTCCTAAAGAATGTTTGTTCTTAATATAGTAATGACAGCACAGCTGGGGGGAGGTTTTTTGTTGTTATTTTTTTTTTACTCTTTATTCAGCTCAGTGTATTGAACAGAACTTTCAAAAACTTTAAATCCACCATATAAATTCAAGGACCTATAGGAAAATCAGAGTTGGCTAGCCATTTAAAAGAGAATCAGTTATTCTTTTCTTCCACAAAAGTTTGAAAAAAATAAATCACACACCTGAAAAAGCCACTCTCCACTACAGATAAGCTAGAGGAACAAATTTATTTAATTACTATCCACAGGGTGGACTACGCTGAAAAGGAAAATATTGGCAGTGTCATTTTCTGCCAATGAAAAAACCAGAGGTTAATTAACACAGGCTACAATTATAGGAAGTCAGCCAGTGACAATATCCAAAATAAACTGAATTCTCGCACCTGTGTTTTGTCCTTTGAGGAGACAATATGCATAATCAAGCAATCATTTGCCTTAAATCTTTTTCACTCATCCTAACCAGTTTGGCTCAGTGGATTGAGCGTCGGCCTGCGTACTGAAAGATCCCAAAGTTCGATTCCGGTCAAGGGCATGTACCTTGGTTGCGGGCACATCCTCAGTGGGGAGTGTGCAAGAGGCAGCTGATTGATGTTTCTCTCTCATAGATGTTTCTAACTATCTATCCCTCCCCCTTCCTCTCTGTAAAAAATCAATTAAAAAATATATTTAAAAAAATTTTATTTTTCACTCTAACCCCAGGCTTTAATCAAAGCAATGGTACCTGAACCTGTTTTATATACTGGGCTTCTGCAGAACAGTTCTTTTGAAGAAAATGAAATTTACAGCTGAAATACAGTTTGAAAACTGCTCTAGATATTTTAGGAATTCTGGAAAGATCTGGTCAGACATCAGAAAATTGTGTATTTTTAATACCATTTTGTTCTCTACCTCCCCATGAATCATCCCTATGCCAACCTTCATTAAGCTCGATACTAAATTCACCTAATAAAACTTCCACAACATTGTGAGATCTAAAGCCTGATTCTTGATGGCCTGATCCCGCCCACCTCCACCCTCACACACCGCTGAACCAATTCTCTAGTCTGATTAATACACTCCTAAATCCCAACATTTGAATTTTTAAATTATGTTAGGCTGTTTGTATATGTGCCTCTCTAAAGCCATTTTAAATCCATCATGGAACAAGAATATTTATTTTTTTAATTACATCACTTGCCAACACAATAATTTTCACATATAAAATTTTAAAATCTGCAGAATTCCATATCTAAAAATGAGAATTTTACCTTAAGCGATTATAGAAATTGATGGCTGTGCAAAGTAAAAAGTCTATCTTACTTACTTAGCATGAGTTATGTTCTTTTTTCTTTTTTAGTACTTTACTAATTATTATTATTATTATTGATTGATTTTAGAGAGAGAGGAAGGGGAGGCAGGAGAGATACACTCACACATCAATTTGTTGTTCCACTTATTTATGAATTCTATGGTTAATTCTTGTATTGATGCTTCAAAATAACACTGGGTATAGATAAAACAAGATTGGCCTCGAGTTAGTAATCATCAAAGCTGGATGATGGAGCCTTGGAAGCTTATTATACTCTCTACTTTTACAGATTTGAAAATTCCCAGAATAACAAGTGCGTATTATACAAATATATACTTCTCTCTGTGTGTGTGTGTGTGTGTGTGTGTGTGTGTGTATTTATTCACAAAAAGACTACTAAAGGAATTATATCATTTAAATAACTGGTTTCAGTGCAGCCAGATCACCAGAGCTCAGGCTTCTGGTCTCTCTGAAAAAGACTTCCCATCCTGCTGGGCCTCAATACCAGAGCCTGGCAGTCCATGCGGTCCACCTTATCTTCATGAGCACTGTGGGCACAAGTTTCCTAGAGGTACAATTGTGTATTCTGCAGGTAGCCTACCAGGGTACTAAACAACGCTCATGGACTGTGCATTAAAAATACTCCATATAACCTATCAAATAAGAAGTACCAAGAGGTTAAATTAAGAACCCACGATATTGTGGGTTCTGGAAAAACTTCATGTTCATTCAATGTCCCTTGCATCCTGACAATGGTTTGCTAATGTACCATCTCAATAAAACACGAGCTTAAAATGTTGGTTTCACACAATAAAAATGTGTTTTTGATTTGGGTAATTTTGTGACTCAATCAAGTTCTTATAAAAATATGTCAATATACTGAATACAAACAAATTTACTTCTGTCTTAACTGTCTAGGTCAATCAGTACTTACAAGTATTAAATATTTTTTTAAATTCCTCTGTAATCACTACTAAACCATACTTACAACATCTACAAAGACTCTGGAGAACAGTCTGGAACTCACCATATGCAAGAAAACAACTTACTTCCATCTTGTACTAAATGCCTTGTAGGATGTTCTCACTGGCAAGGCCAGAGGCTTCCCTTCTGCAAAAACTTGACAAGTAACGTAAAGGTCAGAGCAGGTCTCTTGGTACAGTCCTGAAAACTTCAGCATTGGGTCTTCTAGAACAGCTTTATAACTCTTTTGTTCTCTCTTCCCTTCCAAACTTCCTCTGGAAGTATAAGAACAATAATTTTCAGACTTTTTTTAAGCATATAGGCAACAAATACTAAAGTTTATGATTGCATCACAGTAACCTTATGCTACCTAAATATTTTCCTGTATATGAAGTTGAAGTTACTTTTACATCTAGTAAAAGAATCTTAAAATCCTAACACACCTACAATCATTTCTATCGTCACCAATACATTTCCCTACCTTAAGCTTCTTAATTTCAAATCCTGTCATCAACTCTTGGTCTACCTTCCAGACATCACCAGCTTTCCAGGCCTTAGTTTTACTTTTATTAATTTCAAGTTGCATACTTATTTATCTACTAGGGGCCCGGTGCACAAAAATTTGTGCACTCGGGGTGGAGGGAGTCCCTCAGCCCGGCCTGTGCCCTCTCACAGTCTGGGACCCCTCAGTGGATGTCCTATGATGGCCCCAGTCTGCCAGGCGCCTT
>PVJC01042877.1:0-14749 GCA_004026665.1 Murina feae
CAAGGCTATCATTCAGAATTGAAGGTCAGATAAAGAGCTTCACAGACAAAAAAAAGCTAAAGGAGTTCATCACCACCCAACCAGTATTATATGAAATGCTGAAAGGTATCCTTTGAGAAGAGGATGAAGAAAAAGTAAAGATAAAAATTATGAACAACAAACGCATATCTATCAACAAGTGAACCTAAAAATCAAGTGAGTAAGAAATCTGAAGAACAGAATGAACTGGTGAATAGAATAGAATCAGAGGCATAGAAAGGGAGTGGACTCACAATTTTCAGGGGTAAAGGGTGTTGGAGGTGCGGGAAGAGAATGGACAATGATCGTACACCTATGGATGCCGACAGTGGGGCGGGGGACTGGGGTGGGAAATGGGAGGAGGGGAGCTATGGGGGGAAAAAAGAGGAACAACTGTAATAATCTGAACAATAAAGATAAATTTAAATTGAAAAAAAAATATTCGTAGATTTCCCTCTCTCCCCCTCTCTCTTCTCCTCTCTCTCTTTCTCTCTCTCTCTCTCTCAACATATATATCAGAATTTGAAAGATGATAAAAAAAAATAAATAAAATCATCCAATGGCTTTCCACTGCTCTCTGAATAAAGTACAAAATGGTTAATTGACCCCTAAAATAAGCTGCAGTATCACCTCATGACTAAAGGAATCTAGAGTCGAAAAGAAAAAACTGATTCAAAAATAGATTGATTATAACTCAATATGTTTACAACTATTACTGGGCATATAAACATAAGGCATAAGGGAGTGGTGGAAGAATATCTGATGAAGTAACAATGAATAAAGAACTGTGGATTACTATGGTGTCTGTAGTGAACTATAAACAAATCAATTTGGTAGTATGTGAAGTGATAAGAAATTAGGCAAACTAACCTTATTTTAGCCCCTAAGTTCAATCATGGTCCTATTATAACCATTTCCTAAGTGTCACTCTAACTTGGATATTTCCATCCATCACCACCAGTATATAATTAAAATCACGATAATCTCTTGCTTATTATAACAAAAACCAGTATGAACTGTCTGCCATGGGCCAGGCACTCTGCATATATTGATTCGTGTTAGTTTAGGTTTTCCAAGAAGCAGATGGGATTACAAGAAGAAGAGATTTATTGAGGTAAATGTCTGTAAGGGAAAATGGGAAGTGAACTACAAAAAGCTGGGCAAGGGATAAACCTACAATGCAAGGAGCTGAATTATCCAATAAAAGAGGAATCTTCTCTCAGTTGCTTATAAAAATATTGTAGGAGACCAGGTTATCTTGGAGAGTCATCTCCAGTATTGAGTGAAAAATGAGAGGTGCTGAGAAGAAACAGCAGATGGCTCAATCTAATCTAATAAAAGAGCAATACTGAAATTGACCACTTCTACAGGATGCCTAAGCCACGCCCACCAGCCAATCACAGCGGCTGTATGCAAATTAACCCAGCCAAGATGGAGGCTGGCAGTCACGGAGCTAGAGTAAACAGCAGGCTTCCGTTGCACCAGGAGTAAACTGTCTGCCGGTGGCTGGGCTTCTCCAGGCTCAGGCAACAACATAGTTGCAACATTGTTTCAATGATAGAAGCCTCAGAGCTGAAGCAAACAGCAGGCTTCCCTTGCACCAGCGATGGAGGAAACTGCCTGCCTAGGCTGGCTGAGCCTCTAACTAAGGCAACATTCTTTCAATTATAGAAGCCATGGAGCTGAAGCCAATAGGAGGCTTTATTACCTGCCTAGGCCTCGGCTTAAAAGAACAGTATCAATTATAGAAGAGAAATAAACCCCAGAAACCTGCTTCCAGCCAGCCTTGCTGGGACATTGGGTCAATGGGAGCTGTGGACAGCCTGAAAACCGCCCTCAGGCCCGCACCCAAGCTGGCCACACCTCCATGGGGTGAGGGACCCCACTGGGGGGCTTGGCCAGCCTGCAAACAGCCATCAGCCCCTCACCCAGGCTGACCAGGCAACGCCAGCAGGTGGACATCCCCAGAGGGGTCCCAGACTGCGAGAGGGCACAGGCCGGGTTGAGGGACATCCCGAGTGCACAGATTTTTGTGCACCGGGCCCCTAGTATAAAGAGAAAATTGAGACCGAGCTAAGGGCTATATACAATGATGTAGTACTGTCTCTCTTGGAAAAGTTCTTGATCCCCAAAGCGTCACAAGCACAAAGCAAAGTCTTC
This sequence comes from Murina feae, assembly GCA_004026665.1. NCBI lineage: Eukaryota > Metazoa > Chordata > Mammalia > Chiroptera > Vespertilionidae > Murina > Murina feae. Next base: position 2,179 of record PVJC01042877.1, read on the forward strand.
AATTGGAAAAGGAAAGGAGCCTTGGCTGGTGTGGCTCTAGTTGGTTGGAACACAAAAAGGTGGTGGGTTTGATTCCCAGTCAGGGCATAAACCTAGGTGGTGGGTTTGATTCCTGGTTGGGAGGCAGCTGATTGATGTTTCTCTCTCTCAAAATCAATTAAAAAAAAAAAGAAATTTATGAAAAGTAAGGACTGAGGTTGCTGCTGGTGATGACAAGAAAGGAATTGTGCATCAGTCACAACAAGCACACCAAGATGCTTTTGAAATCAGCAGAAAGAAATGTAACCAACACACCATATGAGATTGGGTTTAACTTTTCTGTGTTCCATTATGAGATTCTGAACTCTGGAGAAAGCCTGTTTTTTTGCAAAGAAAACTTGATGAAGCCATTGCTGAATTTGATACATTATGTAAAGAGTCATACAAAGACAGCAAGTTAATAATGCAATTACTAAGAGAACACTTGACATTGTGGATATTGGATATCTAAGGAGATGAAGCTGAAGCAGAATGAAGTGAAAATTAACTGGCCTCTCAACTTTTGTCTGCCTCATTTTAAAATTTACACAGTCATCCATGCTGTCCCACAAATAGTTTTTTGTTTACGATTTATGACAGATTTGTTATTTTTATTTGAATTTCTCTATCTTCCATGTGGTTTTTATGTTTAATATTAAAATAATAGAAATAGTTGACATTTAGGGAGTTCTATTTTCATCTTGAGGTGGCCAACAGAGGGATGTGGATTTTTATGCAAGTTATAAATGTTTGACATAGTACATTTGGAACATTGTGGCCAGTGTTAAAACAATGTCCATGTCTAAGCAAAGAAAACTGCCTACATATTGATTTGTCCTGGTGGGTAATAAAAAGAATTAGTTCTAGTCACAGGTATAGTTGTGGGTATTGAAGTTTTGGAGCACTTAGAGCAGAGGTGGGGAACCTTTTTTCTAATGTTTTATAACATCACTAGAGGCCTGGTGCATGAAATTCGTGCATGGGTAGGGTTCCTAGGCCTGGCCAGTGATCATGGCCAATTGGGGCCTTCCTTCCCCGACTGCCAGTCCAGGCCTTCCTTCGTTATGTGCTGCCCCGATGGTCAGTGCACATCATAGCAAACAATTAAACTCCTGTTTGAACTCTTGAGGGGACACTTTGCATATTAGTCTTTTATATATATAGGTTTGCAGGCCATACAAAATTATCAACTTAAAAATTAGCCTGCTATATTTGGTCAAACATTTAATTACTTCTCCCCTAATGCCTTGGCAGGGCCAGACCAAATAATTTCTCAGGCCTTATATGCCCTATGAGCCAGATGTTCTCTACTCCTCACTTAGAGGGATGCAGTAAAAATGGATAACCCATGGATAGCACATGTTGAACCATGTGTGTATCTGTGGAATACTAACTTTCATGTGTACACCTGCACACCTGGTGACTACATCTGCAAAAGTATTCCTTTAGTTGTGACCCAATTTACTCTGGATAAGGGTAGAAATGGTTCACATTCCATTATTTGTAAAATTACCTGTTATTTGCTTTCATTCACTTTGCTACAATCATTTCATTTGTATTTAAATGTTTTAGGCAACCTAAGAACACATGTACAAGTCAAAATGCAGTAAAATGAATTGCTTGATATCCATTACTTCATGTACATCAAGCACAGCAGTAAAACAAAAAACAAAACATGTATACCATTTTAAAGGTTTTACTGCTTTTGTGAAATTTTTCTTTGATACTTGCCTAATATGCAGCACGTGCTGTAAAATAGTTAACAGGGAAATAACTTGAAATTATGATTAGCTTTGTTTAATGTCTCATGAAATTTTCACAAATAATCTAAGCATAACTGTTAAGAATGTGTATTATGTAAGTAGAATAAGAGCTTTATGAATGGACAAAAAATGTTTATTTATACCAGAAAATGTATCTCAACATATAAAAAATATTAGATATATAAGATACAAATACATTGGAATACTTGAACACATCCTTATAACAGCCAGGATGTACTCAGCTCAGAACATTAAACATTAACAGTGACTTGGATCGGAGATTTTCAACTGGTGTGCCACAACAATTTTTAAAACATTGCAATACCTAACTATTTAGTCAGGGGCACTGAACTCTTTTGCCAAATTGTCAAATAAAAAAAATGACAACAGCCAACACAACAATTACTATTTGATGTGAATGAATTAGAATTATACCTTTTTTTTTCTCAGATAGGCCAAAAATATATATTTTTTGGTGTGCCACAGAATTTCGGTAATTAGTCTGTGTTTGATAAAGCTCAATTTGTTTAATGGCTGGTATTGGTGGAGGAAAAGGTACATGTTTTCATTTCTGCAGAATCCTTAAATTCTCTAACTTGTCTGGAAAATTTCCATTTTGTCTTAAACTTGATTAGTATAGGATACCAGCCTTTCAAATATTTAAAGAAAATGTTCCTTCAACCTCCTGTATCCCATTTGTCTGATGAAAAATGTGGGGGTAGTTGTTTTGTTTGGAAGGCAACTTATTTTTCTCTGCAAGAATTAGGATTATTTTCTTTATCCTTGGAGTTCTGAAATTCCTTGAGGATGTGTCTAGGCATTTTTTTAAAGCACCTTCAATATGAAGACTTGTAGGAATAGGTGGCAAGGGACAAGAGTTTTTAGTCCTGGAAACTTTCTTCTTGTACTTTGACTATATCTTCTCCTCTACTATTTTTGTTCTCTCTTTCTGGAACTCTTTTTAGTAGAAGTTAATCTGATTCTAGATCTATACTTGATATTTATTAATTAAATTTTTTAAAATTGAGTTCAGAGAGGAAGAGAGAGGGAGATAGAAACATCAATGATGAAAGAGAATCATTTATCGGCTGCCTCCTGCACGCCCCCTACTGGGGATCGAGCTGGAAACCTGGGTATGTGCCCTGACCAGGAATTTGAACCATGACCTCCTGGTTCATAGTCCAACTCTCAACCACTGAGCCACACTGGTCAGGCAATAAAAATACATTTTTTTAAAAAAAGAAGCAATTCTCAAGTGAGTGAGGTGCTGCCCCCCGCCTCCCAAGGACATTTGGAAACATATGAGAGCCTTTTCTGTTCATTAATGAGGGGAGGGGAGGAAAGTACACAAGGAGTGTCTGTTACTAAACTTTATGAGGATGAATGCCAGAATAATCAACAACCCACAACATGTAGGATCATCTTTTACAACCACTTAAAACATTAATAACACTCCTATTGAAAAATAAGGATGCAGATTATGAGAAAACAGGAGTAGTCAATGTAGTTTAACATCAATACATTAAACACGTCAGATTTAGAGATAAGCAAGCTCTGTTATTATTATGGCTAAATAGGCTAAAATTTGGAAAGGTAGGTCTTGCAATTTTGGTGATAGCTTGATAAGACATCCAGGAATCCTAAGAAGACAACATATTGAACAACCTTGGGTAACTCCAAGGAGATCAAAGATTTTTAAAAACAGTATATTAAAGCCACTAGCTGTAGCAAGTACAAAGTTATTGACTATTTCTGCTTAAACACATTAAGCAAGGAACGGCATCACACTATGCTCCTGTTCCCAGGCAGGAGTGCACAGAGAACAAGCATTATTCTAGATGATAAAGCATATTATCAACACAAATTAGCAAAAATAAAACAAAAAGAAACCCTACCATATTCAACATATTATTCATAAAACAGTTTAATCAAATAATTTAAGAAAAATACATGTATATATGAATACTATGAAGTTTTAAAAGGTCCCTGCTATTTCTTATTAAATGCTAATTTCTTAAAAGGCAGAATCATGGATATAAGTTAACTAGGGGCCCGGAGCACAAAAATTTGTGCACTCGGGGGTGTCCCTCAGCCCAGCCTGTGCCCTCTCGCAGTCTCGGACCCCTCGGAGTATGTCCATCTGCTGACATGCCTGGCCAGCCTGGGTGAGGGGCTGATGGCTGTTTGCAGGCTGGCCAAGCCCCCCAGTGGGAACCCTCACCCCATGGAGGTGTGGCCAGCCTGGGTGAGGGGCTGAGGGCTGTTTCCAGGTGGCCCACAGTCCCTTCAGGGTTCAGGTCCCTACTGGGGTGCCTGGCCAGCCTGGGTGAGGGGCTGAGGACTGTTTTCAGGCTGTCCACAGCTCCCATTGACCCAACGTCCCAGCAAGGCTGGCTGGAATCAGGTTCCTGGGTTTCTTTATCTTCTATAATTGAAACTTGGTTGCCTTGAGCTGAGGCCTAGTCAGGCAACGAAGCCTCCTGTTTGCTTCAACTCCATGACTTCTATAATTGAAACATTGTTGCCTTGAGCAGAGGCCCGGCCTGCCGAGGCAGGCAGTTTCAACTCCAACGCTGGTGCAACGGAAGCCTCCTGTTTGCTCCAGCTCTGTGGCTGCCGGCCGCCATCTTGGCTGGTTAATTTGCATACAATTGCTCTGATTGGCTGGTGGGCGTAGCTTTGGGAGGTGGGTGTGGCTTGGGTGTCTTGGAGTGATGGTTAATTTGTATATTACTCTTTTATTAGATATACAACATGTTCTATATTGTTAAACAAAATTATTTTCTTATTATAAAGAGAAAAAATGAGCACAACAGCTTAATGTATAGATACAGATTACTCAGTCATGTCTACAATTCAGATATAGTCATTGATATAGTATTTCACTAGTGCACACACACAAATTATAGCAGATGTGAGACAGCCATCCTTAGAAGACACGGTTGCAAAGTTGACCTTTGGCTCGCATCTGGGAACTTGGATTTTGGGAATTTTCTCACCATTTCCTGATAAGACTGGCTCACTGTACCTAAACTGTTTATGTAAAAATCTAATGTAAAAACACTTGCTTTTCACCTAAGAGTCTGGAACTTTGGTTCATGTCAGACAGAGGCTGCCTATGTGACTGGCCCCAGGTAAAACCCTGGGCACTGAGTCTTTAATGAGCTTCCATGGTAGAGAGGATTTCACATGTGTTGTAACAATTAGTTGCTGAAAGAATCAGGTCTATCCTGTGTGACTTCACTTGGAGAAGATGCTTGGTTCACCTTAACTTTACCACATGCATCTTACTGGCATTCTGTTTTGTATCCTTCATTGTAATAAAGTACAGCCAGGAATACAATTATATGCTGAGTCCTATGAGTCTTCCTAGCATTCCTTGAACCTGGGGTGGTCTCGAGACTGCTGACATGGTGGTGTCAGAAGTGGGATTCACTATCATTGAAACATAGTGAAAGCATTGTTTGGGAAAAGCAAGGATGAAATGATAGGATGACAAACCTTTCCTGCTTGGGTGGCTATGAAGAGCAGCTAAGTTGGTTATCTGCTGTGAGAGGAAAGAGCTATCCATGAAATTTAAAATAACCTCAGGTGAGTTGGCTCACTTAATTTCCTGGATGCTTTTGGCCATGTTGATTCAAGTCAGAAAAGAAGCAGCACAGCCTGGATAATGCATTTGATTTTTGTTCTCACCTCCAAGTAGGAGGAGAAAAGACCTAAAAGTTCCCATAGGTAAGCTTAGGGTAGATCACAAAGGTTACACTTTTGTGTTTCTCTCTTCTAAGAATGAGGAAATAATAGGTAAATTAGATCCCAGGACTGGGGAAGGGTTTAGATAAACCAAGGGAGAGGAAACCACTCCAACTGCTTCTTTAGCCTAACTTGCGCTACAACAACCCCTCCATAGTGCTTCCATTTCAGCCAAGATGGTGGCCGGCAGCCACGGAGCTGGAACAAGCAGGAGGCTTCCGTTGCACCAGGAGTAAACTTTCTGCCTAGGCTGGCTGAGCCTCTGCTCAAGGAAACAATGTTTCAATTATAGAAGCCACAGAGCTGAAGCAAACAGAAGGCTTCGTGCCTGCCTAGGCCTCCGCTCAAAGTAACAAAATTTCAATTATAGAAGATAAACAAACCCCAGGAACCTGATTCCAGCCAGCCTCGCTGGGACATTGGGTTAATGGGAGCTGTGGACAACCTGAAAACAGCCCTCAGCCACTCAACCAGGCTGGACAGGCACCCCAGTAGGGACCCAAACCCTGAACAGGCTGTGGGCAGCCTGCAAATGGCCCTCAGCCCCTCAACCAGGTTGGACAGGCACCCCAGTAGGGACTTGAACCTTGAATGGGCTGTGGGCAGCCTGAAAATGGCCCTCAGCTCCTCACCCCAGGCTGGCCACACCAATCCCCACTAGGGGACTTGGCCAGACTGCAAACAGCCACCAGCCCCTCACCCAGGCTGGCCAGGCATGCCAGGAGGTGGACATCACCTGAGGGGTCCCAGACTGCGAGAGGGCACTGACCGGGCTGAGGGACCACCTCGAGTACACAAATTTTTGTGCACCGGGCTCCCTAGTCTAAGGAGCAGCAAGTAGAGTGGTAAGGAGTGAGCAGGTAGGTAGTAAGGACCGAGGGATCCCAGACTGCAAGAGGGCACAGACCAGGCTGAGGGGACCCCCCTGACCCCCTCCAACCCAGTGCATGAATTTCATGCACCAGCCTCTAGTATATTAATAACCTGGTTATTTCTCTTACTTTTACCTCACCCCTCCTTGTATATACATCTTAGTTAGGCAACTTGGTTATTAAACACAGCTATTTTCAGAGGAACTAACCTTTTCCAGGCTGCTCACTATATTATCAGGACAAAAGAGGTAGGAGGTGATGTAAATCTATTTAGAAAGTTTTTGAAAACTTGGGATTTCATCCAGACCAATCCCTAAACATACTTCTAGTTAGGTTGTACAAAATGTCTTCCTATACAAATGCTTTTGTTCCTCTTGCAGGTCTGAATAATTGGGGAAATGAATAATTTTCATTAATGCATTGGGACATACTGATTTTATAAGGGAGAGAAAACAAAACTCAGCATCAGAAGGACATTATAATGATTTTTGCTTTTCAGAACTATTCTTGAAAGTTTTCAACTCTTTCTGGAAAAAACAAAACAAAAAACCACACAGGCAGAAATAAACAAAAACAAAAAAACTCCTGGTGTTGACTTTCCATGCTGCTGTGAATGCTTGGAATTCAAGCTGACTGCTGAGCTTCCAATCACACCTAAAGTGTTCCGAGACAGTAGAGAGCAGCCACAATTCTTACCTTTTCCACATAGACCAACTCTAAATGTAATCCGCACTGGTGAGGCAAATGAACTGGTGTCATAGATAAATGAAACTGTTTGGAATTAATTGCTTTCAGGCAGTCCAGCCTGAAATCAGGCCTGAACTGAATTAACTGGACTGGATTAAAAACTCTAGAGTGAAAGGCCTCCTAGGAGGAGGGCACACTAGCTACCTGACTAATACTACCTATACTACCTGACTAATGTATGTCTTGCTTGAGGTGCCCTAATAATTGTAAACTATTTGTTTCCTAGGGTACCATGTACACCCCCTATGACTGTATGTCTTTATTTGTGTACCCTATCATGACACTGCTTGGACCCTGGAAGTATATAGGCCAGAGTTGTACTTTGCCTGATTGATACTTCAGGCCATGTAAAAAGGTCCATACAGAAAGTCACCGACTTTTCTAAGACAAACTTCATGGTTAATGGGATTTATTTTAACTAACTAAATCCAGGGCCTCTAAAAGATGTAACTGAGATCAATTCTATAGGTTGGTCTTGCCTTGCTGTGTGAAGTCCTACTGATAATAGTTTTGCTGTAAAGACATTTGGCTAAAGGCCAGGAGTTAACACAGCAGACCAGAGACTGTGTTCCTTAGAAAGGCCTGCTTGTCCTGGGCTGGAATCTGAGAACTTGAATGGTCAACAGTTCCCTACACTGACAAAACTTTCCTGAAATGATAAGAATGGCTAACTGTGTCTAGTAACCTATTAGTGTAAATAGTATGGTTTACACTGAACACCTGCTCTCTTTTTCTGAGGGTCTGAATATTTGGTACATGACAGGCAGAAGCTGCCTATGTGAACAGGCTCCAATAAAAACCTTGGGCACTGAGTCTCCAATGAGCTTCTCTGGAAGACAACACACCACATATGCTGTCAATCTTGTTGCTGGGGAAGTTAAGTGTACCACATGTGACTCTACTGGGCGAATACTCTTGGCATTTTGTGTGTCTTTCCTCAGACTTCATCCCATGTGCCTTTTCCCCCTTGCTGATTTTGCTTTGTATCCTTCTGTTGTAATAAATCATAGCTGTGAGTATAACTACATGTTGTCCTATGAGTCCTTGCAAATCATTGAAATTTAGGGGTGGTCTTGAGGACTCCCCAATGTAAGTAGTTATACTTTTAAACAAGTACATAGATCAACAGAGAAAACACTTCACTTGAACATAGAAATGCATCACCAAAACTTACTTTATGTTAGCAAAAAGTTAGAATTAATGGATTACTTACGAAAACAGATCAAACCACTGCTGTTTTGTAACAGACTCTTGGCGTAAAAGCTTCAAAACAATTGGACGCATGAAATCCCATTTGTCTTCAAACTGAAGAGAACCTTTATTCTTTGATAAAAAGAAAAGGATAAATAATAGTTTAATTTAAATGCAGTTAAATCAAAAGTGTTTATTTTTATTTTTTAAAAGATAGCAAGAGAAATTTAAAAGAATCAATTTGCCATAATGGAATCCCTATAAATTTAGCCTGGTATTAAGAAATCACAGGAAGATAACCATAAAAAAAATCAATGTACAAAATTGTATAGTGAAGAATCTGGTCTTGTCCAAAGTGAAGGTCTATCCTTTTTCCCTTGGCTTCTAGTCTGGGCCATTGTTATGTCATTATCAGCCTGGGGACCTTGGTTCATACTGAATATTCTAACAATGTGATTTAGAAAGGGAACTAACCAAACCAGCATTCTTTGGGTGGGGACTGGCCAATTTGGAAACAATAACAATGCAAATTAGGGTGGGAGCTTTGGTTCAACCAACCTGGAGACTGAGATTACCCATGTGAGCAATCAATCAATCATGCCTACATGACAAAGCCCCAATAAAAATTCTGGACACCAAAGATTGGGTGAGCTTCAAGGTGGCAGTACTCTATATGCACTGTCACACAGTAAGGCAAGAGAGAAATGAGACCTGACCACACCTGGAAGGACAAGGGAAGCTCTCCTTGAAAAAAACCCTCTTGGACTCAGCCCTATATGTTTTCTTCCTTTGGCTGACCTTAATCTTTTCTTTCCTTGTAACAAATCATAACCATGAGTAAAGCAGCTTTCAGTAAGATCTATGAGTTTTTCTAATGAATTATGAAACTTCATGCTGTTTTGGGAACCTCTCATGTATGTAGATGGTGTCAGAAATGAGAGTGGTCATAGGCGCAAAAAATATGGCCTCAAATTTTATAGTTGCCCTAAACTCCTCACAAAATGTACATTTAAAATCTATATAAATTCTGAAAACTGAGAAGAAGAAAAAACCACACACAAGAAGATATTCCATTTAATTTTATAATGCTAAGAAAATATTGATACCAAACTGGTGAGAAGAAATAAAAACTCTAGACCAATCTAACATAGAGAACATAGTTGCAAAAATCTTAAACAGTAAATTAAACAAGTGGTATATCAACAGAATGATACCTTATAATCATGCACAATTTATCCCAGGACTGTGAAAGTGGCTCAATATTAGAAAAAAAATCAATTTGTTACATTACTAAAAAGAGAGATCCCATAAGTTAAATATAGCAATGTGACTTGCTTTTGCACATAAATTTGAATAAAAATCATTAATTTTCTAACATACCAGTATCAAACACCCCTAAGAAACTCATTATTGCTCTTACTATATGACTTATTAAGGGTGCTGCTCACTTGTATCAGATAAAAATCATGCACAGATGTCATGGAATTGTAAGGGCGGAAAGGCGGTGCGAGAGTGCAGACCTGCCAATAGGGATGCAGAGGAAATGCCCGGCCCAGGACCTTCCCTCGACCAATCAACAGGGGCCACACGCGTTGCCCCACCCACTACTTCCAGCTCTATAAATCCTTTGTTTTGCCTGAAACCCGCACTTCCTGCCCTGCCGCGTGGCTGTGCCGATGGCCGGTGGGTAAGCGTGGGAAGTTCAAGTTAACTTGAATAATAAAGGCCCTCATGTTTTTACAGCGGTTTTGGGGCTCGCTCATAGTCTTTGGGGATCATGACATCTGGGTACAACAGAATCAGCAAACTCCCTGAAATTATAACCCAGAAGCAGTTTTTATTTATTTTTAAAAATATATTTTAGTGATTTCAGAGAGGAAGGGAGAGGGAGAAAGAGACAGAAACATCAATGATGAGAGAGAATCATCAATTGGCTGCCTCCTGCACACCCCACACAGGGGATCGAGCCTGCAACCCAGGCATGTGCCTTGACTGGAATCGAACCGTGACCCCCTGGTTCATAGGTCATGCTTAATCACTAAGTCACACTTGCTGGAAGCCAGTTCCAGCATGTCATAATTGCAAGAGTTTCATCAAAAGGTTGATGGAACTTGGGTACTCAACAAGGGCTGAGTCACATATGTTGTCACCTATGGGCATGGCTAAAGGCATTTCCCCAAACCTGAAAAAGGATGATTGCTTGCTGCCAAATCGCTCAGGGCATCTTAATCTACATGTTACTGCCTCCTACTGGCCAAACACCTGAACAGCCCTAGGCAAATTCTCCCATTGTGACAATGGACTCTGTATACTAAGCCCTGGCCTTTTAAGTGTATATCTCCACCTTGCCTTAGGACAAATTGTGTTAATAAATAGCAAGGGGCCTTGAGAAGGAGATCTTAGTTTCTTTAGCTAGGCTCCTCTGACCCCCAAATGCCTTTCAAAATTATGCTTTGTCTCTGGCTCTTTATTAAGTTACACATAGCTCTTCTCCAGATTGCTGAACCCTTCTTAATGTCGGAACAAGAACTCCAGCAACACTGGCTGGGCCAGAAGCAGCTTTTAAACATATGGTCTGACAAGAACCTACACCAGAATCACCTAGGATGGTGATTACAAATACAGATTTCTAAAACTTAACTCAGACCTGCTGGATCAGAATCTCTCTCTTATTTTCTTAAAAACATACCTTCATTGACTTCAGATAGGAAAGGAGAGGGAGAGATAGAAATATCAATGATGAGAGAGAATCATTGATTGGTTGCCCTCTGCACACCCTGCACTGGAAACGGAACGCAAAATTTGGACATATGCCTTCACCAGGAATTGAACTGTGGTCTCCTGGTTCATAGGTTGGCTCTTAGCCACTGAGCCATACCAGCCGAGCTCGATCAGAGAATCCTTTGAGGTGAGATTAGAATTTGCATGTATAACAAATTCATGATAAAAGTCTACAAAAATGTTAAGAGGTTTTATGACTCAAAAAAGGTTAGAAACCACTAACTAATATTAAACTCTTCGAAAGCAAGTGATCCTTCTTACACCTACACATACAGCTGATCCTAAAGTTTATTGTACTTTCTCACCCAAGGTATGTACTTTAAAAAAAAATTATTTTTTATTTCATAGAGAGGAAAGGAGAGAGAGAGAGACAGAGATAGAGGAGAGGGAGAAGGAAAGAAGGAGAAGAAGGAGAGAAATATTAATGTGATTAGAGAAACGTCAATTGGTTGCCTCCCATATGCAGCCAACTGGAGATCAAGCCCACAACTTAGGTATGTGCCCTGACCAGGTATTGAGCCTGTAACCTTTTGATGTAGGGGATGACACTCCAACAACTGAGCAATCTGGCCAGGGCACAAATCTTCTTGACTATAACATGGAGAATCGTAATTTCTTCTTAATAAAAGGATATTTTATAATGTCAATTAAGTCTATTTCCATAAGTCGTTTTGGAAATTTATAAAATAAAATGTAGTATAAATCCTTCAATTAAAATTAAAATGGTACAGAGGACTAGAATAAACAGGCATTTGAGATAAATTAAATACTGGTTAAGCTCTGAAATCTATCAGCTACGGCAAAATAACAGGAAATAGTTTTAGTGCTCCTGTTTTATGAAACATACAAGATTAACTACAGAAACACTTTCTCCTAATAATCAAAGAAGGAATTTAATAATTAAATGTTCTCTATTAAGTTTTTATAATAGATTACAAAAATGATACTCAAGTGTAAGAGCGGAAGGGCGGTGCAAGAGTGAAGATCTGCCAATAGGGATGCAGAGGAAATGCCCGGCCAAGGACCTTCCCTTGACCAATCAACAGGGGCCACACGCGTTACTCCACCCACTACTTCCGGCCCTATAAATCCTTTGTTTTTGCCTGAAACCAGCACTTCCTCCCCCGTCACGCCATTGTGCGGCGGGCAAGTGGGGAGTCCAAGTTAACTTGTATAATAAAGCTCTCATGTTCTTGCAGCAGTTTTGGGGCTCACTCGTAGTCTTTGGGGGCCACGACTTCTGAGTACAACATTTGGGGGCTCGCTGGGATCCCCCAAGACCTCCGAGGGACCCCCGAACCGGAGAGCGTGATTGACCGCGGTATGTGTCTTGTCTGTCTTGTGTCTGTCTGTCTTTTTGTGTGTTGTGTGAGCTCATTTTTGGAATGGTTTAAGCCTGAAAGAACCTAAGCAGACGTGCTGGTCAATAGGTTACAGGCGGGAAGCTGG
>PVJC01042878.1:0-14720 GCA_004026665.1 Murina feae
GGAATCGAACAGTGAACTCCAGGTTCATAGGTCAACCCTCAAAACACTGAGCAACCTTGTGCCTGGGTTCCGAGCACACACCTCTCCTGGAACTTCTCCTGACAGAAGCCTTTTCTAACTATGCCCCTCCACTTGAGGCAGTTATGTCCATTTATTCATGCACGAAATATATACTGAGCATATGCATGATCCAAGTGCTGTGCTGGGAGCTGGAGCTACAATAAACTCTAAAGGACCTCACAACTCAGAGACAGAGAGAGATTCCTAGTTTACTAAACAATGTGACAGTGAGTGCGAGGAAGGCAGAGTAAGTGCTGCCGTGAAGGGTGGGAGAGGTGAAATGCAAATGAGGTATTAGAGGCTAGATCATCATTCAAGTGAAATAAGGAGACCAAGAGGGAGGTTATTTCACCAGCAAAAGGAGTTAGGCAGAGATCTTGACTATTCTCTGATAACTCAGTATGTCTTTTCTCCAACTAGAACATAAACTCATATTTGTTGAGCTGCTTCTCTGTGCTATTGTCACTATACATCTTATAAATATTTTGTGCTAATTATGTCATTGGATCCTCCCCACAATTCCATCACACACACACACTCAGACACCTCTGTCTATATTAACACACATATACAAATAAGGAAACTGAGGCTGAGAGAGGTAACATCAATTCCCAGCTGGTAAATGGCAGAAATAGATTCAAACTCAGCTTTCAGACTCCACAGCCCATATTTCACCCTTTTTGTTTGTTTGCACTTTTCCGGGGCTGAGTAGAGAGCAGTTGCCTAAGCATGTTGTCTGAGGAGAAAATCGGTTGCCAGATAGTTGTCTCAGGCAGGGACCCATGCTATGTCCTATTACAGGCAGGAAGGGAGGGACCACTGACTTCATTTCACAATCTGGTTTATTCAAATGAAGGCAGGCGATGGTGCAGGGTGAGGCCAGCATCACTGTACTCCCAAGTATTTGTGAAGTGAGGAGTGTGCACAGGGACAAGATAAGAGCCCAGGCCTGGGGTCAGACAGGCCCAGGCAGGCACACTGCTTCTCTGCTACACATGTTTTCTTTCTGAGAGTCTTCCTTGCTAATATGTTTGATCACTGGTGTGTGGCATTAATTATGTAACCTTTTCTAGAATTTATTTCCTTATCTGTACCATGAATTTAATAATTATCATCATGATGATCTGAAATAAAAACCCTTTTTATTTTATTTCTTTCTTTGAGTCTTACTTTCTATGTGCATTCTCATGGAAGTTTTCTTTGATCCACTTTCTCCATCCCACCTCCAGACTAAAATAGGAGCTCATCTCCTTTTATTTCTATTGGCATGACACTATCTTTATTTTTCTTCCCCCCTTTTTTGGTTGTTGCTCAATAATGCTATTTATTTATTTGTTTATTTATTTATTTTTACCTTTTGACTTCCTAGACCTATTTCTCCCACCCACTCTGACAATCACCAATCTGTTATTTGAACCTATGAATTTTTTTAGAGTCTACATGTTGTATAATAGAGATCATATGGTATTTGCCTTTTACTGACTTATTTCACTCAGCATACTGCTCTTCAGGTCCATTCATGTTGTTGCAAATAACAAGATTTCATTCCTTTTTTATGACCGAATAATATTCCATGTCCCATATATATCTAATAAAAGAGTAATATGCTAATTGTGTCACTCTGCTACATCCCAAGCCATGCCCACCGGCCAATCAGAGTGACTATATGATAATTAACCCAACCAAGATGGTGGCCTGCAGCCACAGAGCTAGAGCAAACAGGAGACTTTGTTGCCCCAGCGATGGAGGAAGCTGCCACCTTAGGCCAGCTTTGGCCTCTGCTCAAGGCAACAAAGTTTCAATTATAGAAACCATGGAGCTGGAGCAAACAGGAGGCTTCCTTGCCCTGGTGATGGAGGAAGCTGCCTGCCTAGACAGGCTGTGGCCTCTGCTAAAGGCAACAAAGTTTCAATTACAGAAGATAAGTAAACCGCAGATACCTGCTTCCAGCCAGCCTCGCTGGGAACTTGGGTGGCTGGGGGCTGTGGCCAGCCTGCAGACAGCCATCAGTCCCTCACCCAGGATGGCCCCACCCTCATGGGGTGAGGGTACCTGATGGGGGGCTTGGCCAGTCTGAAAATGGCCCTCAGCCCCTCACCCAGGCTGGCCAGAAACCCCAGCAGGGACCCTTACCCTGAAGGGGGTGTGGCCAGTCTGAAAACAACCATCAGCCCCTTACCCAGGCTGGCCAGGAACCCCAGCAGGACCCCCATCCTGATCCAGGACACCCTTCAGGGCAAACCAGCCAGCCTCCACCTATGCACCAGGCAGGCCTCTATCCTATATAATAAAAGTGTAATATGCAAATTGACCCTAACAGCAGAACAACTGGGAATGACTGTTCACTATGACACACACTGACCACCAGGGGGCAGATGCTCAATGCAGAGCTGCCCCTGGTGGTCAATGCACTCACACAGGAGGAGCTGTGCTCAGCCACAAGCCAGGCTGATGGGTGCCAGTACAATGGTGGTGGTGGGAGCCTCTCCTGCCTCAGCAGCGCTAAGGATGTCTGACTGCAGCTTAGGCCTGCTCCCCGCTGGCAAGTGGACATCCCCTGAGGGCTTCCGGGCTGCCAGAGGGATGTCTGACTGCCAGCTTAGGCCCAATTGCCCAGGGAGCAGGCCTAAGCCAGCAGGTGGACATCCCCCGAGGTTTCCCAGACTGCGAGAGGGCACAGGCCAGGCTGAGGGAACCCCCTGAGTGCACAAATTTTTGTGCACCGGGCCCTTAGTGTGTGTATATATATATATTCTATATAATAAAAGGGTAATATGCAAATTGACCCTAACAGCAGAACCACTGGGAATGACTGGTCACTATGACACACACTGACCACCAGGGGGCAGACGCTCAATGCAGGAGATGCCCCCTGGTTGTCAGTGCCCTTCCACAGGGGAGCTCTGCTCAGTCACAAGCCAGGCTGATGGCTGCCAGCACAGTGGTGGTGGTGGGAGCCTCTCTCGCCTCCTCAGCAGTACTAAGGATGTCCAACTGCAGCTTAGGCCTGCTCCCCACTGGCAAGTGGACATCCCCCGAGGGCTCCCGGGCTGCCAGAGGGATGTCTGACTGCCAGCTTAGGCCTGATTGCCTGGGGAGCAGGCCTAATCCAGCAGGTGGACATCCCCCAAGGGGTCCTAGACTATGAGAGGGCGCAGGCTGGGCTGAGGGACCCCTCTCCCCTGAGTGCACAAATTTTTGTGCACTGGGCCTCTAGTATATATATATATATATATATAATCTCCATAATAATTATTTTTATCCATTCATCCATTGATGGATACTTAGACTGTTTTCATATCATGACTATTGTAAGTAATGCTGCCATGAATATGGGGTACATATATCTTTTTGAGTCAATGTTTTTGTTTTCTTTGAATAAATACCTAGAAGTGGAATTGCTGGATCATAAAGTAGTCCTATTTTTAATTTTCTGAGGCACTGACATACTGTTTTCCACAGTGGCTGCACCTATTTACAATTCCACCAACAGAGCACAAGGGTTATGTTTTCCCCATATCCCCACCAACACTTGTAATTTTTTGTGTTTTGATAACCATTCTAACAGGTTTGAGGTGATGTCTCATTGTGGTTTTGATTTGCATCATCATCACCACCACTAGTAATACATTATCATCATCATCACTGGTAATACATGCTTTGCTTCTGGGACTTACTGTCTAGTGGCAGACAATAGGCATATTCAGACTATACATGCTATGGAAACTCAGAGGAGAGACTCCTGTCTCTATGAACTTAGGAAAGTCACTTTTCCTCCCTGTGCATCAGCTTCCCCTTCTATCAACCAGGGAGATAAATGAGATGACTTCGGAGGTCTTTTATGCCTTTCCAGTGCCTCCCTCTAGCTGTATCATCCTCACCCTCCCTCCCTCAGCTATGAGGAGAGGTACTCAACCTCACTCTCTTGGACGATGACTCAGTTTCATGACCTGTTTGAGCTTTGCCCACTGTTCGATGTCAACTCCATACCTAGAGCACAAATAGTCACCTGCAGTATTTGGAATAATTGGTGGCAAACCAGTAAGTACAATAATAAATAGTACTCTTTGTAAAGTTGTGCCTGATTGAATAATTCTCACCTCATGCTTGAATGGGAGGAGGGATTACTTACAAATGGAGGCAAATCCATTACATCAGCCAATAGCCTCATTTGAGTAGGATGAGTCCCGGGAATTAGGACTCTCACTGGGAGTGCGGTCATGTGGCAGATGAGTGGAGAGGTAGTTTCTGCCTTGAGCACTTTGGTCTAGTCCACAGTGTGCCCTCCATCTACACATTTCCTCCAAGGAGCATTTCATATGCTCTGCGCTAGTGGACTGTGTTTACAAGCAGAGCCCATACGAGGAGTAGATCACAGTTCTAGAGAGAATGTGAGTGGCCCAAGGATGTTTCAGTGCTTCGTTTGTGGGGGAGAGAAAAACCAAACATTATTTGCTAAACTTCAGATAGTAGCTGATAGAGTGCAGATTTTCACTTGGCTGGGATTTGAATTCCTGTAAGATTTTAGAGTATAGAGAAAAAACCCATGAAAACACATCCACACTTCAAGGAAATGGAAACAACTTCAAAACCCCCAACACTTCCTTTTAAGTACAATCTCTCTCTTCCCCCCTCCCTCCTGCACATTTATACACTTTTCCTGTTCATGTTCCTGTCACAGTCCAGCAGGTTTATTGTTGTTTCTGTACAAGACACCAGGGATCACTGCAGTGAGCCTGTCACTGTTACTTCAACTGTCACTTTAAAGCTTTAGAAAATGGCCCTAGCTGGTTTGGCTGAGTGGGTACTATTGGCCCATAGACTGAAGGATTCCGGGTTCAATTCATCAATGTTTCTCTCTCTCTGTCTCCTCCCTCCCGCCCCTCCCATCCCCCCACCCCTCTCACTTTCCACTCTCTCTAAAAAAAAAAATCAATGGAAAAAATATCCTCAGGTGAGGATTAATAAAACAACAACAACCACAACCACCAAAACAAAATGATAGAAAATGCTTCGTGTGCCTGAGGAAGAATCCCCACCCTAGCATCCACCAGAAACTTTGCAGTCATCCCTGGTCCCTTGTGCATTTCTGTCACCTTTTCACCATCCCTCCTGCTACTGTCCTTATTCAAGGGGAGGGAATTTTGCCTTTGTTTTGGCATAGAATTCACCATAGAATCCACGTGTCAACTGCAGTCCACTTGTGAGAAAATGCACTAGAATCACGTAGCACAGTGTCTAGGAAATAGCATCTAATAAACAATGCACTGCTCTTTACCCATTCCCAACCCTCATTTAGGCACCAAAGAGGCCATGTTCTAGCATCAGATAGTACATTTGACAGCAATATCCATTACTGGAAGATTCCAAAGGAATGGGGCACCAATACGCCCATCATAGGCTAAATGCAACCAGACCGGTAAGGGCTTAGCCATGCTAAGTGCTCAATATATTACCATTTTTATTCTACTAACATTTTTTTTTACCAAATATTTTAAAAACTGAAGATTAATATGGTGGTGAAGGCCTAGGGCGGGGGTAGGGGTGGGCTAGAAGGGGTCAATGGGGGAAAAAGGCATATGTAATACTTTCAACCATAAAGATTTAATAAAAAAATAATTATAGGGAGGCTAAAAATGTCTATCAAGTAAAAAACATATTTGAAAAACCAATTAGAAAGAGTACAAGCTAGAGAAGAGGAATTGCCAAACCTCACTTCCTCGAGCTGGCCCTTGAATGGTAAGGGAGGTTTCATCCCCTAGGTGTGTCCCCTCTGTATCAGTGTAGCTATAATAAGTATTGGGAGCACAAAGCCAGGATCTCACAGTTGAAGCAAATCGTTACCACACTGTGTAACAATTGCTGCAATGGAAGCTTGTAAACAAGCCGTAAAGGCATGGGAGAGGGAGCAAGGGCTGCTGGGAAAGCTGGAGAAGGTTCAGAGGCACCAGTTTAGCTGAAAATTAAAGAATGAGTAGGAGATTTTCACGTGGAGAAATAGCAGAGCTTGGTTCAGGGTAGAGGAAAGGCCTTCTCACGGGGTCAAAAAGCCACCTCTTCCCGCTCCCCTCCCCCAGTGCAGTGGACAGATCATAGGATTGGGAATTGGTTTAGAGGAATGATGGGAAAGACTGTTGGGGCAGCACTGCAAGGAACCCTCAGTTGCGTATGGCACTACTGATAGTCTATTTCTGTTCAAAGAACTATCAAGCAATAAATGAGCAGTATAAATCATTCTGCAGAAATGTAGCGCTCCAAAATCATTCTTTATCATTTCACCAGCAACTTCAAGTGTTTGGATTGCAAACCCCGAAGAAGGAGAATTTTGCAGTTGACAGAGAAGTCACAGAATTTACCCATGAAAGTCTTCTGCACTTGCCATGGCAGGGAAGAGCCTGCTTATTATTAAGTGAGGGGGAAAAAAAAATAAAAGCTTGTTTCTTGGATTTCTCAGCCCACAGATTAAAAATAGCAAATTCAACTTGGCGGGGGCTGGACAGTGGCTGTGTTGCTTCCAGGCAGATATCTGTAGACGGTGCCAATAGACTACAGCTGAGCCTTGCATGGCGAGGCAGGCAAGGAAAACCAAGCTTGGAGTCAACTACAGAGGAGAAGGCATCTGTAATGTGATAACAGAGACCCATAATTACTATTCAACAGCTCCTAAGGGCTTTATGCTAGGGGGGCTGGGTGAACTGCGGGGAGTGAGGGCTGGCCCAGATCACTGCAATGCTTTACGGTGGGTGTAGCGCAGAGAACGGAGGTGAGAAAACTGAGTCGTCACCTAACATCCAGCAAGTACAACTCCAAAAAGTTCCATAGAGCACATGAGCTTTGTGACTTTGAATTTGGTGGCTATAATATCTAAATACTAAATATATAGGGCATTTAATTTATAAAATTACGAGCTGTATAGATCGTAAGTGCTATAAGCATAAGGAATTTGCACCTAATTTTATCTTTACAGATATTTAGGGACTATCATCATAGAAAAGTTCAGTTAAGACTGGGGGAGACTGGAAGGATTATTTTTTTGAGACGAGTCCTCACCTCATAAGGTTGTTGTGAGGATTTAATGAGAAAAATTCTTATAATCTATTTAGCAAAGTGCCTGGCTTATGAATGTTAGTGCTACTGCATCACATTTTAGACTTAACTGATCAAAGTCTAATCTCTTATTTTTCAAATGTGAACTCTGCCTATTGCAAGGGTACACAGAGATGCTTAGTCCGTTCTTGGGGATCAGTTGGGAAAACAGAGAGCTTCCCACCTTTAACACAACACCCCTGGGTAACAATCCTGAATTCGTGGCTTAAAAAAAACCCCAACTTTTATTGATTTCAGAAAGACAGGGAGAGGGAGAGAGAGATAGAAACATCAATGATGAGAGAATCACCAATCAGGTGTCTCCTGCACACCTCACACTGGGGATGGAACCTGCAACCCGAGCATATGCCATGACCAGGAATTGAACCATGACTTCCTGGTTCATAGGTCGATGCTCAACCCTGAACCACGCTGGCTGGGCCAATTTGTGGCTTTCCTTTAAACGTGGGCTTGTGCTCCTAGCACCCTATCTCTGTGAGGGCCTGGGGCCTGGGAGGTGTTCACAGAGCGCTACCTCAGTGAATGAGGAGTGCTGAGCGCACACACTGATCACATGCTCCAAACTCATTGAAATGTTAATTCTCCTTGACAGGTAAGCACAAGCCAATTATGGAGAGAAGGGGTGGCTTCTTGGGGTCTTGTAGGAAAAACAACCATTCAGATCAAGAAAGCCCTAACCCGTTTCAACAAGTGGTAGTGTAATCTTTACAAATATCCATGAAGCTGTCAAAACATGAAAGGCAAGCTGCGTATCTGTGAGTTGCTTTTCCAGTGAGATAGGCTCTCACTTACACTGACAAGGGCTTGCAATATAAATTTGAGACAGCCCCGGGAAAGCTCTCACTCTGTAGTTGTGTCACCCAAATTCCCAGAACTCTGAATATAAAGGGAACCTGTTTGCACGACAAGTTATCGCTACTAATAGGTAAAGGCTGTTTCCCATAGCTTTCCCCATTGCTACGTGTGTGTACCAATCACCCTGGCTGCATGGAGTCATTCCCCCCCCCCCCCCCCCTTTTCCCTTTATGGACTTCACGTACACAGAATATGATAAATTATAATCCTTAGTCATCACATTCTTGTCATTGTTTCATATCTTCATGTTAATGGTAGGTTCATAGTGCTTATTACATTGTGGTTGGTGGATAATGAGTAAGTTACACATAGATATGTTTTTGAGACATGTAATTTTGATTTAACTTAATAGCATTCATACCATGTGTCTATGTTAGTGTATCTTGCATTTTATTTTTAAAAATTTTCATTGACTTCAGAGAGAGAAAGGAAGAGGGAGAGAGATAGAAACATCAATGATGAAAGAGAATGATTGATCGGCTGCCTCCTGCATGCCCTCTACTGAGGATCGAGCCCACAACCTGAGCATGTGCCCTGATGGGGAATTGAACCCATGACCTCCTGGTTCATAGGTTGATGCTCAACCACCGAGTCACACCAGCTGGGCTTTATCTCGAGTTTTAATGAAGCAAACTTACTGCATCCCTCTTACTGGTCCTACTTTACAGAGAAGTGAGTGGCCTGTCTCAGCTGACATGGCCAACACCGTAGCTAGGATTGCAGTATTAGTCTCTTCACTGTCGAGGGTGCCAACTTCCAAGGAAATCCAAATCTCTCCCAGATCATTCGGTGTTTGCCGAGAGCAAGGGCAAAGGCTCATGCATCTTTGTTTCCCCAAGCCCTAGCATAGAGCTGGACATGAAAGACGGCGTGTAAACCTTTGATACATAAATGAAACTATATTCATGTATCTCCAAAGGATTGCACTTAGCTGTGTGACTTTGATTAGGTCACTCATTTCCTCTGACCCTGCCTCTTCATCTAGGAATGTACAAGGCCCTGCAAATATAAGGACTTATTTCTGGTGTCCACAAATAATCTCTTCGGCCCAGAGGACTGAATCTATCATAACCATCTTTTTACTTTCAACCTGGCCATCAGTCTAAAATTGGCTTCATTTGTAAAAAAAGTTTATTTTAGTGACAGTTATACTGATTCTGCTCTGTGTTGGTTTTCAGTTCAAGGCAGTGGTTGTTTCAGTATCATGCATGAATTAGTGTTAATTTCTAACAGCGCATAGCAGTTACCTAATGCTGGAGACTTCAACTGGCAGGTCATGTAAATGTACTGGGCGGTGGGGAGATACCTGCTTGAGGACAGGCCTCTAAGAATACACACAATTTTAATTTCTGGTCTCAGCTCTGCCAAGTTCTTTCTCCCACTGTCACCCGAGTAGGTGCAGTTGCTTTGCATGATTTGCTCTTAACCCCTTTGTCTACCAATTAGTACTCATTCATGTTCACGGGTAACATTTTCAACATTTTCTACTAAATGATATTGTTATCTTCAGGCATCCTTCAACCCTATGCTGAGGCCTCCATGGCCAGAGTCCTTTTACTCCTTTCTCCCCAAACTCAGTCTCTCCCCTCCAATCTCTGTCAAGTACCCACCATCCATCCTCCCAACAAGAGGCAACCTCTTCATTCATAAATATCACTGCTCTGTCCAAACAACCTTTAAGCTCCTCCCCCACCAACCAGGGCCTAATGAATAGCCTTCTCAAACTTCTTAAAGGAGTACCAAATACCTTCTATTATTGGGCCTCAAGCTACACGTCCAGCCTTCTTCCCCCACAGGCCCCTTGAGTATGGTCCATGTTCCAGTCTAATGTAATACTCCTGGTAGCCAGACATCCTCCACTCCTTTACTTTTTGCTTGTACTACTGTTTTCTAAGTGTGAAACGCACTTATTCTACAGTCGTTGAAATCGTCATCCTCATGCTACCTTTTCTTGGAACCATTTCTTTCACTCAGAGTAGGCCCTCTCTCTGAGCCTCCATTAAGACTCTGCATCTTTCATAAGCTTATTGCCATATATAATGTAGTGGTGTGTGGGTGTGTGGGTTTGGAGTGTGTGTGTGTGGTTTGGGGTGTGTGTGGTGTGTGGGGTTTTGTATGTGTGTGTGTGTGCTGTGTGAGTTTAGGGTGTGTGTGTGGGGGGGCGTGTGGTGGGTGGGTTTGGGGTGTGTGTGTGTGTGTACATAAGAAGGTAAGCTCTGGCCTGGCAGCAGTGGGCCTGACCTCATCTACCTCTCCCCTCAGTGGTCAGGGCAGTACCCTATACATATGGGAAACCCAAATTCTATTGATCGAAATGAAAGGAAATAACACTCAGAAAAAGAGAAGCTTCATCTAAAGGTGACAATAAATTTTTCAGTTCTCCATTCACAAGCAACAGCAAAAAACATGAGGGTTGTACTTTCTAATTTAGATATATTTTCTCTAAATACAACATCTCCTTTATCCTCATATATTTAATTCAATGTTTATTGGTTGAATGCCAAGAATATATCAGGCCCTAAATAAATCCCTGCCTTCAAGGAACTTGTAATCTGTTCTCTAGATGTTATTGCCGTTGAAAAATCATTCTCAGACAGAGAAGCTACTGGCTCTAGATCATATAGTTAGGAAAGCTAAGAATAGAATACAGGAGTCTAATTTCAGAGCCTATTTCTTTTAAAATGAAAAGACAAAATAATTAGGTATTTTTATGAATATTAGGAACATACTGTAAGTTATTATTGACTTTTCAGACATTACATGATCTGTCATTAAAAAGAAAACACTTCTACCCACATATAAATGCAGTGAATAGTAGTCAAGAGGCAGGGTTTACTATTTTTGCTTGCTAAGGGTCTGGCTATAATTATGGTCATGAGGGAGTCAGATGACTGGAGAGTCGCTTATCATTATCTTTCAGTATTGATGTTTTAGCTTTGAGCTAAAGACTTGCAAGGTAAAACATGTAAACTCCAAGTTGTGACTGGGCTTTTTACCTTCAAGAGTAAGGTTAAAGGAAGCCCTGTAGTGAATCAGAATTTACTTGTGAATAACTCTCAAAGTATAAATGAGTTGGAGACAGATTTTCCGATTCAGACTTAAGATTTTAAGTTAATGGGAAGAAAATTTAACAAAAGCTCATGTGATAAAACTACACACATTATTTATATAACCACAAATTATGTATCTTCTGTTTACATTACTTTAGCCCTAGCATCACTAATTGAATAAATAGAATTAGGTATGCTAATCATATCTAGAATTAGTTCATACATACAAATGCCTTTAAGAATTAATTATTCTACCTTGCTCACACAATAATACATCATCATCGTGTAGGCCTCAGCTCTAAGAGTTTGGGTAAGTTATTTATTCTTTCTAAGCTTTAGTTTTTTCATCTGTAAAATGGGCATATTAGAAATACCCTATGGGGCTATTGTAAAGAAGCAAATGAGCAATGCCTATAAAAATAACCTGTAGAAAATAAGGCAATTTACAGATGTTCAAAGTAACTGCCATTCTGAATGAAATGCAGTGTTTTTCCAATGCAATGGTGCTGATTGAGTCTGCTCTGGACAGGTCATTACACAATATGGCAGAGAACTCAGAAATAATCCCAATTTCTAGCCAAAGGCAGGGAACTGAGATCAGTCCTGCTGCCAACCCTACCTCAAAGCCAGCAAGCACGTAGTCAGAAACACCCCTCACGCAGGTGGATGAGGGCAAAGCTGCGGCAACTCCTTCTTTGCGTGCAAAGGGGATTTGGAACAGAAATAAAGCAGCACTTTCAGGAAGCTACTCATTCTAGTCTTAAATGGGGAAGGGTTTGAGATGCATGTGAATGTGGGTAGGGGTGGGAAAGAGAGACTAGTATTTCCAGGTACTTTACATATATTCTCTCTTTTAATATAATTTCATTTTTACATGACATGTTATTAAACTTCTGATAGAAGCTGGTCATTCTGATTGAGGCCACACCTTCCAGCTATGCCTCTGTATCTCAAACTTCAGTAAGCCTAAAGGAACCTTGGGGGAGCCTGTTAAAATGCAGCTTTCCTACCACCCCCTCAGGGATCCCGATTCCACAGGACTGAGGATGGGCTGGACATCTCCATTTTAAATAAGAGCAATGTAGGTGCTCCAGGCTATCTGTCTGTCTATCTATCTACCTACCTATACATCTGTCATCTATCTAATCATCCCCTCTGCTAGTTGCTTCCTTTTGGAAATTTAATCAACACAGCAGCAGAGCAATTGCTAAAATTCTAGTCTCTGCTAAACTCTTGCAAAGGTTCTGCACTGCCCTCGGGATCTTGCTCCCACCGTCCCCTCTGCCTTCTCTGCTGACGCTGATGCTTTTGTAGTTAAGTAGCATGAAGCTTCTTTGGCTTCCCTGAGGGCTGTTTCCTGTTTTACATCCTGGGCTGTTTCCTGTTTTACATCCTGTCCCCTATATATCATTTTTTTGTATCGTTTTATACCTGGTTACGGTTTACTTTTCCTTCCAGTCTCACTTTGAATGTTATCTCTTCTAGGAACTTTCCTATGAACTCCAAGAAATGCTTAAGTATTCCAGATCTGAGTTTAAGTAGTATATTGGGCTCACTTCTCACTCAGAACTTTCCAGATTCTTATTTGCTAACATGTTTATTGATGGAGAATATTTTATGATTCCTAAAGGGGGACCATGTTTTATGCATGGTGTTCTTCCATTGCTTCAATCAGTACCTGGCACATAGTATGGCCTCAACAAATGCCTGAATGAAAGCCCAAACAGAAACATTATAGGAGCAGAGCACAATGAGCAAGTATATTTATTGTTTCAATTTTCCATACTCCTGCCAATATTAATTAAATGAAACAGCTTAGTTAAGCAATGAAAATAACATGGGCTGTGAAAGGTATTTTTTCAAGTTTACCACTTTTGTATTTTTTTCTACTGATGAGGTTGACCCAACATATATACAATATATATGTCAATATGTACAAAACAAAAAAGTTGTCTCAAAAATTGAATTAAGCTATAGAAGGTAGACACACTTTATAAACTAAATCACATCTAAACATGTATGTGTGTGTTGCAGTAAATTTAGATTCTACTGTCTAAATTTATAAGTTATTCTAAATTTGGTAGATAAGGTTGCAGGTCAATTTGGTAGTTTCAACAGCAGTATTTTTTGGACCTAGGAGGGAGATGGCTACCAAGAATAAGTATGCATAGAAATACCTAAGGAACATGATCTATTCTCCACTCCATCCCATAGACTAGCAGTTTCTTTCATAACTTGACAAATAAATACCTTTTGGAGAAGAAATGAAATGATTCAAAAATATATATATATATATATATATTTTTTTTTCAATCAAAACTATTCTTTGAGTTCAGCTGGCTTTCAGGGTTCCGATGGGGACTGTCTTATATGCATCAGAGCAGGAAACTCAACTATAGGCCCCTCTGAGAAACACCTGCAGAGAAGCCACCAGTACTTCTTTATCAAAGCTTTCACATGTGGTGCTCTATGGTTCTCAACGGACCGGAGCTCAAGGTTTGGACAAATGTGATTATCACACTGAAAAGAAAATGTAATGAGTAAGCACCTGTCCCCAGCCTGGGCTAGCGGTACTCTCCGGAATTCCCTGGACAAGCCCTGTCTTAGTTCTTTGCATAAAAATGTTAGATGGTTAAAACCGTACTGCCTGCGAAATGGGGAAAGAACCAGAGAGAAAGACTATAGCCAGGAAGACCAATCAGGACACTGCTGGAGGGCCTGAAGCAGGAAGTAATAATACCACCGAGGAGGGGCCTTTTCTGGGTTTATGAGCTCTGAGGGAAATGCCTTCCTGAGGCCCATGGAGTGAGCAGTATGGTTTTCCTTCCACCCCTTCTCCCTAAATCTCTAGGTCACCACTGGACATTTGAGCTCTTCCCTGGGCTTGGGCCATCTGGAGACTGGTCTGTAAGGGGATTTCTTTTGAGGGCAGTAATGACTTTCCCTTGAAACTCCAAATGGCACTTTGGAGCTGTTACAAAAGCAATTCCTGTAACTCATTCTTGGTGAAGCAAACACAAGTCTTGCTAACAAAACACTGACTATCCAATTACTTTTTTGATACATGACACAGTGGCAAGCTGTGCTGCCCACTCTCTGTGTATCCCTGAGAAAGGATTCTCAGTTTCTTCGTCTGTAAATGACAGGGTAAGAGTCAATGGCCATAGAGAAACTTCCAAGACTCTGTGAGGTAGAGCTGAGATTTCTCACACCAGCTCCAACTTGATTCAGGAAGACGGCTATGACCTTACTACCCACAGCTTCATCTCTGCCCATGCCCTCTTTCACAGTCAGCATCTCTCTCCTCTTAAAGGGAGCTCAGGCTTTGGAAAAGGAAACAAAATATTATTAGAAACCATTAGGTCAAATGCCCAAGAACAGCAGTCTTCTCTGATTTCTCTAGAAACAGTTTCCCGTTTTCCTTTGCTTTCACCACTATTTATAGCTCGGATTTTCAGAATCTCAACCCAGAATACTACAATAGCTTTCTCAAACATCTCTCACTGATGGTCTCATTCTTCTCCAATCTGCCCTTCCCACAGTCGCCAGATTGATCTCTTGGAAACCTACTTTTTTTAATCATTTACTTCTCTTTGATGAATTGACATGGTAGATACCATGCTAAGTGCTAGGGGTGCAAAGATGAGT
>PVJC01042879.1:0-14748 GCA_004026665.1 Murina feae
ATTTCATTTCAGACAACCTCTGCTCCATCTCCTTCTTCTGCTTGTATCTCTCAATTTTAGCCTGCCTTTGAGATGCATAGCAACGAGGCTAGGATGGGCCATAGAGGAACTAGCTGAGTTGTTCTTGGTTTTGGGCAACTCAAACTCTGCCACATGATAGTGCTGGCACTGAGTTAAGTAGGTTAAAAGTGTTCTCGAGCCCACTGCAAATGATCTAAGCACTTGCTGGGGTTGTCTTGTTTCATGGCGAGGGCTCCTTGAAATGCTGGCACCATCAGGTACTTCAGGTCGGTGGAAGCAATCTCTTCCAAATCTTCATTTTGGCTGAACAAGTCGAGCTGCGCTAACATTTCAGCGGCCTGCTTAAGGAGCTGCAGTCCTTTCAACACCTTCTCTTGGACTGCCGGGGAGCCGGTGGGCTCAGTCGCTACTTCCACTTTGTCCAGAAACCATCTGCTGATATCAAACAGCTCAGGTAGCCGTAGCAGCGGTAACTCGTCTTGGGCTGCTGCCATCTTGATGGAGGGAGGAACCCAGAAGACCTATTTTTTATTTTTTTTATATTTTATTGATTTTTTTACAGAGAGGAAGGGAGAGGGATACAGAGTTAGGAACATCGATGAGAGAGAAACATCGATAAGCTGCCTCCTGCACACCCCACACTGGGATGTGCCCGCAACCAAGGTACATGCCCTTGACCGGAATCGAACCTGGGACCTTTCAGTCTGCAGGCCGACACTCTGTCCACTGAGCCAAACCAGTCAGGGCTCTATTTTTTATTTTTATTTTTTTTTTACTCCTAGGAAAGCATTTATCACATTGTACTCTTACCTATTAGAGAGTGGAATCCTTAAAAGCATTCTTGAACTCAGGATGAGTATCTTTTAACTCTAGTCTCTAATGTTGTTTCTGACACGTATTTGTATTGATTTACTTAATTCAAAATTACATAACAAAGTACCATAGACTGGGTGGCTTAATCAACAGAAACTTATTTTTCCACAGTTCTGGAGGATTGAAGTCTGAGACTGGGTGCCAGCATCGACAGGTTCTGGTGAGGGTTCTCTGGTCACTGTGCTGCCATGGCCTTTCCTTGATATGTGTGTTTAGAGAGAAGAATTGTTCTTCCTCTTCTTATAAGACTTAATTCAATGCTATTGGGTTAGGACCCTACCCCTATGATCTCATGTAACTTTATTCTAAAAGCCCTATCTCCAAATGCAGTCACAGTGGGGGGTTTTACTGAACTTTCGGGGATACGCTGAATTATGGGGGGATTCACCACAGTTAGTATTCAGTATTTGTTAAAATAATTATTAAATTCTTTTTATTTTGAGATTCACTGTTTACACGATTGTCTTTGCCATTAGATTATACATTTCTTTTTTTAAATCTTTATTGTTCATATTATTACAGTTGTTCCTCTTTTTCCCCTCCATAGCTCCCTTCTTTCCAGTTCCCAACCCACCCTCTTGTCCTTACCCTGCCCACTCTCCTCATCCATAGGTGTACGATTTTTGTCCAGTCTCTTCCCACACCCCCAACATCCTTTTCCCCCTGAAAATTGTCAGTCTACTCCATTTCTATGCCCCTGATTCTATTCTATTCACCAGTTTATTCTGTTCATCAGATTTTTTTATTCACTTGATTTTTAGGTTCACTTGTTGATAGATATGTATTTGTTCATAATTTTTATCTTTACCTGTTTCTTCTTTATCTTCTTAAAGAATGCCCTTCAGCATTTCAAATAATCCTGGTTTGGTGGTGATGAACTTCTTTAGCTCTTTATCTGACCTTCAATTCTGAATGATAGCTTTGCTGGGTAGAGTAATCTTGGTTGTAGGTTCTTGCTTATTCATCACTTTGAATATTTCTTGCCACTCCCTTCTGGCTTGCATGGTTTCTGTTGAGAAATCAGCTGATAGTCATATGGGTGCTCCCTTGTAGGTAACTGACTGCTTTTCTCTTGCTGCTTTTAAGATTCTCTCTTTGTTTTTTGCTCTTGGCATTTTAATTATGATGTGTCTTGGTGTGGTCCTCCTTGGATTCCTTTCGTTTTGGGTTCTCTGCGCTTCCTGGACTTATAAGTCTATTTCTTTCACCAGGTAGGGGAAGTTTTCTGTCGTTTTTTTCTTCAAATAGGTTTTCAATATCTTGCTCTCTCTCTTCTTCTGGCACCTCTATAATTCTGATGTTGGTACACCTAAAGTTGTCCCAGAGGCTCCTTACACTATCTTCATATTTTTGGATTCTTTTTTCTTTTTTCTTTTCCTGTTGAGTGTTTTTTGCTTCTTTGTATTTCAAATCTTTGACTTGATTCTTGTGATCCTCTAGTCTGTTGTTGGATCTCTGTATAATATTCTTTATTTTAGTAAGTGTATGCTTAGATTTATTGAGGGTCTCACTAAGTTTATTGGCGGTTTTTAGAAAATTCTTGAAAAACCTTAAAAATGTAGTTCTGAACTCTATATCCAGTAGTTTGCTTTCCTCCATTTCTGTCATTTGTGATCTGTCTCTTTGTCTCCGCATTTTGGCAGCTTCCCTGTGTTGATAGGGTGGCTTTCTGTGCTAGGTGTCCTATAGGGCCCATTGGCTCAGCCTCCCCAATTACCTGAGGTGGACACTCTTGGTGCACCCCTTTGTGGGCTTTGTGCACAGTCTTGTTATAGCTAAGCCTTGATTGTTGTTGATATCGCTGGGAGAAATTGACCTCCAGGCCAATTGGCTATGAGAATCAGCTGTGTCTAAAGTGGGAGAACTTCTGTGCTGGAGACACCCTTATGGGGCAAGGCTTGCTTCAGTGGGGCTTTGGTGCTCACTGAGTCTGCCCCCTGAGTATGTCCCTTATGGATCTGAGGAGTTGTAATCTGAATGATCCCGCTCTGACCACTGGGTACTCTGACTCTTGGATCTCTAAGGAGATGCTATTTTAGCTTCTGCCTGAGGCTACTCAACCTTTTATATGCAAAAGCCTCTGTGTGCAGCTTGGGTGGGGTGGGGTCTCAGGGAGTCAGCAGGGTGGAGCAAACAGCTATGGCTGATTCTCAGCGCTGCCCTAAGAGGCACCGGGTCTCAGTGTCCCTTGGCAACGCCAAGAGAAAGCCTCCAGGTGCCAGACAGTCCAGCTTCTCCCCGTGTGAGCCTGGATTCCCAGAAACTCACCTGGAACTGGAGTTCAGAGCTGGGAGCTTGTGACTCCCTCTGGGTTGAAAAAGACAACTGTGTCTCAGTTGCCAGCCCTCTCTGCGAGTCTTTTCTGCACGCCTCCATACCTCTGCACTTTACTTTTGCACCTCCTCTGAGTCTCAGTCTCTTTCTAGTTGTAGAATTTCCACTCAGCCAGCCTTCCTGTGGGTCTGGGTGGTGTCCGTTTTTTCTTTTTGTTGTGGTTTTGAAATGGTTGTGCAAGGTAGCAATTCCAGGTGGTTACCTATGCTGCCATCTTGGTTTCTCCAGATTATACATTTCTTAAGAGGAGGGAGGGACTGTTTCCTCTTTTTTTTGTATGTTTTGGATTTTGAATATATAGATTTTCAAGAGTTGTTGAATGAGCTAAGTTAATTGCATTATAGAATGAGATGATAATGTGTGATTTAAGTCAGTTGCCTAACAAGGGCTACTGGGTTACTAATTTTCAGTGACTTTTTTTTCTACCCTAAATCTCTTATTCTTTGTCTTCCTATTTCAAGGTAATTATTGTTACCACTTTCTTACATACTTTCAGAAGTATCCTATTTATATATAAGCATTACACATATTTATCACTGTAGGGTTTTTAATCATTAAAGATAATAAGTTATAGAAAATAATTAGCATGATGTAGTATAGTATAGTAGATTTTATATAAAAAATGTTAGTTTCCTTCCCCTTCCTTTCAGGAAGAGATGGCTTCTTAAGGACTTAGACAGTCAGAAAACTCCTTTAGGATTTGCTTCCATTTTATAGTTTAAAATACTCTTAATTTTCAGACTGCAGAGATTCTCCGTATTCACATGTAAGTAGAAATGAATACCTAACATAAGGTAATGACTTACTTCTTATCAGTTATTTGAATTTATTCTGTATAACGATGCTTCATTTTATTAGCACAGTGCTCGGTACTCAACCAGGGGTGATTTTTGTTCCTAGGACATTTGGCAATATTTGGAGACATTTTTCAGTTGTAACAACTAGGGGATGCTATTGACATTTATTTATTGGATAGAAGTCACAGATGCTGCCAGACATTATACAAGATGCAGGACAAACCACCACAGCAAAGAATTATCTGGCCCAAAATACCAGAAATGCTGAGATAGAAAAACCCTGCATTAGCATTAATTGACTATAAGTCGTGGCCTTTCTCTCTCTCTCTCTTTTTTTTAAAAAATATTTTATTGATTTTTTACAGAGAGGAAGGGAGAGGGAGAGAGAGTTAGAAACATTGATGAGAGAGAAACATTGATCAGCTGCCTCCTGAACACTCCCCACTGGGGATGTGCCTGCAACCAAGGTACATGCCCTTTACCGGAATCAAACCTGGGACCTTTCAGTCCGCAGGCCGACGCTCTATCCACAGAGCCAAACCGATTAGGGCAGCCTCTCTTATTCTTTCTATAATTATTGTCTGTGTTGACTATTCATTTTGTAATTTTATAATTTTAAATCTAATGTGATACTAGGTTAGATGATATCTAATGTGTAACATATATGTACATGTTTCAGATTTTAATTTAAAGTAATTTTATCAGATAGTGTTGGCATTTGTTTTGCACGTTTTCACTTTAATTAAAAAAACATACTAAGGGCAGCAGCAGATCTGGTTTTCTTAAATTAAAATAATAAAGTGATTGTTAACTGTTCATTGTACTTTGCTACTTTGAAGTTTGACCTGACCATATTCTATAGCCCAGTGAGATTGAAATTATATAACCATCTGCCAGCTAGTAAGGTAGCAGCTGTCTAGGATGTTTAAGAGTGTTGCTTTACTGGATTGGAGGCAAGCAAGGTTTATGTGTAAATGTTATCTTCATTGGATCTCTAGGTTCTTTAGGGCTATTAAGTGTAATTTTTTCATTGAATGTTGTCATTTTGGTGAAGGTGATTCCTGGTGGAAATGAAATCATGAGGAGTAGGTGATAGGAATATCTCTAGATTGATTTTCAAGAAAATGAGAATTTCAGGGGGAAAATGAGAGGATAGAGGCAGAGACGAATGATATCATCCTATATAATAAAAGCCTAGCCCTAACCGATTTGGCTCGGTGGATAGAGCGTCAGACTGTGGACTGAAAGGTCCTGGGTTCGATTCCGGTCAAGGGCATGTACCTTGGTTGTGGGCACATTCCCAGTGGGAGGTGTGCAGGAGGCAGCTGATCGATGTTTCTCTGTCATCAATATTTCTAACTATCCTTCTCCCTTCCTCTCTGTAAAAAATCAATAAAAACATTTTTTTTAAAAAAGCCTAGTATGCTAAATGTCCAGTTGACTGGTCAGCGGTTAAACCATTCAAAGCATAATATGCTAATGATATGCTAAGGCTGCTCAATTGCACACTATGATGTGGACTGACTACCATGGGCAGACAGTTGACCAGTTGACCAGTTGCTATGACATGCACTGACCACCAGGGGGCAGACACTCCGACTGGTAGGTTAGCTTACTGCTGGGGTCTGGCCGATTGGGACTGAGCGAGACGGGCCATACATGCCCTGTAGCCCTCTTGTGTTCCCTCCCCAGCTGGCCAATCTCCCGTGTCTCTCCCAGGCCCTGATCGTGCACCAGTGGGGTCCCTCGGCCTGGCCTGTGCCCTCTCGCAATGCGGGACCCTTCTGGGGATGTCAGAGAGCCGGTTTTGGCCCAATCCCATAGGCTAGGCCAAGGGACCCCACTGGTGCACGAATTTGTGCCATGGGCCTCTAGTATTATATTTGGCTTAACTTTTGTTTTGAGAAACATAAAAGCATAATATGCTAATTAGACCAGATAGCCGAACGACCTTCCAGAAGTCACTCCAGACATCCTTCCAGACGAAGCTGCCACAGCAGGGGTTGAGGCAGAAGTGGTTAGGGGTGATCAGGCAGGCAGGCGAGCAGTTAGGGGTTATCAGGCAGGCAGGCAGAGTGGCTAGGGGTGATCAGGGAGGCAGGCATGCAGAGTGGTTAGGGGCAATCAGGCAGGCAGGTGAGTGGTTTGGGGCCATCAGGCAGGCAGGTTGAGTGGTTAGAGGTGATTAGGCAGGCAAGCAGAGTGGTTAGGGGCAATCAGGCAGGTGAGAAGTTAGGAGCCAGCGGTCCTGGATTGCGAAAATGATGTCTGACCACAGGCGGGACCGGGCCTAAACTGGCAATTGGACATCACCTGAGGGGTCTTGGATTGCGAGAGGGTGCAGGCTGGGCTGAGGAACCCGCTCCCCCAGCCCCACTCCTGCACAAGTTTCGTGCACCGGGCCTCTAGTAACATAATAAATACTGACTCTGTAGTAACTGATTGCCACTAAAGAGTCAGGCCCCAGGATATATAAGTCTCTCAGAGGCTTGGGCCTGGTTTATCTACGGTTTGCTGTTGCTCTGAATTAGGGGAGAGCAATCTATCTCATCACTGTTTGGGAGAGCTTGGATTTCCTAACATTTTATCAGCTCAGAGTTGTCGTTGAGTATGGGGGTTTTTGTTTGTTTTAATCAGCTTTTGGTTGCCTTTCTCTTTAGGTATATATGCATGATAGAGTTTAACATAGCAGGCTTGCTATCCTTAGAAAGATCTGCTTACAAGATTGGCCCTTGGCTGGCATCTGAGAAATTGGATTTTGGGAGCATTCCCACCATTTCATAACTGATAGGGGTTGTTTACTATGCCTGAACTGTTTATACAAACAATATAATTTATTCTGAGCACCTCTTTTTCTTCTGAAAGTCTGGACTTTTGTATGTGCTAGGCAGAGAAATGCCTGCATGACTAGTCTCCCAATAAAAACTTTAGATACTAAGTCTCTAATGAACTTCCTTAATTAGACAACATTTTACATGTGTTGTCACAATTTACTGCTGGATGAATTAAGTGCATTCTGTAGGGCTCCATCAAGAAAAGACTCTTGGAAGCTTGTACTTGGTTTCCTCTGGACATAACCTCATACGGCTTTTCCCTTTGCTGACTTTAGTTTGTTATTATTTTGCTGTAATAAATCATAGCTGTGAGCACAGTCCTGTGGGTCTTCCCAGTGAATCACCAACTCTGGGCTGGTTTCAGGGACTCCTGACATAGCATAAAATTTAGAAACATCCCAAAGAAGCATCTTATGAAGACTGTAATTTTCTCACTCTACTCTGTCCTTGATATTATTAGAATACTCAGCAGAATGATTGTTTAATCTGTTGTAATCTGGATGTAGAAATGTATACATTAAGGGATAATTATTTCATTTTTGAAAGATTGGAAAATAAGACAGTTCCTTATTTGATTATTATAATTGAATTTAGAAATTTGAGTTACACTAAGTTTTGTATAGCCAATTTTTTTTAGGTTAAGACACTCTCTTTTGTAATTTTCACAATAGAATTGTTGTGATACTTTGAAATCTCAATTGTGCTTGTCCTGAGAAATTTGTGTTCTAGGAAAGGGATATTATTGCTTCAGTTATTGAGTTATGTGTTCCATTGCTGCAAAGTTCCTGTGTTGTGTATTTTAGATGTTTATTTTGACACTTAAATAAACAGAAGCCAAACGCATGCATACCCAGAATTAGTCCCTGAACTTTGTTCCAGGGTAAAGATAAGGCATTTAGACTTCTCCACTGCAGATAAATACATTATTGTTGCTGAAAAATGAGTGTTATGTGATTCTTGGGTTGTATAGATAGACAGTGAAGGTCTTAAAAAATTCCTGCGAACAAAACTTAAGGGAAATTTATATTCATCCATAAAACCTGCTTTTAAGAGGAGTATAGGTTAGGCATGAGATTCTGTAACTCAGTAAAACATTTTCTCTATATAATTTGTTTACAACATGCATGAAAAATTCACCTGAACAATGTTGTCCTGTTCTTGGTCAGCTTTATATTATATTCCTGCCTTTTTAGACATGGACTTAGTTAAGGTATAAATTGCATATGTTTAAGCTGTACAATTTGATAAATTTTTATAATTTGTAATGCTTGGGAAACTCCCAGCACAGCCAGCATACAAAATATTTTCTTTCTTTTTTAGTAAAAAAAAAAACAAAATTATTTTACTTTTTCCAAGTGTTATTCTAAATATGTGTTTTACAGACAAGAGTCAATATGGGTCATAAATGTACTATGAAGAAAGTATTTTTATTGACATTGAAAATAATCTTTTAAAAAGAAAACACTCATATTTATCTAGATGTGGGTATGTTACACAGGAATATTTCAGCTTCCAAAGTTTATCTTTCAATTTTAGAAACCACGAGCTAAAGCAGGCAGGAGGCTTCGTTACCTGCCTAGGCCTCGGCTTAAAGGAACAGTATCAATTACAGAAGATAAATAAACCCCAGAAACCTATTTCCAGCCAGCCTTGCTGGGACATTGAATCAAAGGGAGCTGTGGGCAGCCTGAAAGCCTGAAAACAGCCCTCAGTCCGTCACCCATGCTGGCCACACCCCAATGGGGTGAGGGACACCACTGGGGGGCTTGGCCAGCCTGCAGACAGCCATCAGCCCCTCACCCAGGCTGGCCAGGCACCCCAGTAGGGACCCAAACCTGAAGGGACTGTGGGCAGCCTGAAAACGGCCCCAGCCTGTCACCCAGGCTGGCTATCCCTACTGGGGGGCTTGGCCAGCCTGCAAACAGGCATCAGCCTCTCACCCAGGCTGACCAGGCACGCCAGCAGGTGGACATCCCCAGAGGGGTCCCATACTGCGAGAGGGCATAGGCCGGGTTGAGGGACCTCCCGAGTGCACAAATTTTTGTGCACCGGGCCCCTAGTATTAATATAAATAGGAGTTAAGTACATAAAGCATTCTAGGTAAGGGGAAAAGAGTAGTGAGGTATTCCGTCCATTAGATTTATTTTGTGGATGTGACTTTCAAAGAGAAAGCCTAGTTTATGTTAAGAGGAATGTTTTATGGGGATTTTTTCCCCACACAGCTTCAGGCTTTACTTTTGAGATATTTAGGACTTGTATAGTAGAATTAAATATTTGTATGACCGTATCTCTGAGGAAATTGGCATGCTGAATATATGTGGTACTAAGAAAGAGGTTGCCCTAGTTGGTTTGGCTCATTGGATAGAGCATCGGCCTGCAGACTGAAGGGACCTAGGTTTGATTCTGGCCAGGGGCACATATCTCCGTTGCAGGCTTCTCCCTGGCCTGGGCCCTGGTTGGGGCTCGTGCAGAAGGCAACCAATCGATGTGTTTCTCTCACATCGATATTTCTCTCTGTCTTTCCCTCTCTCTTCCACTCTCCCTAAAAATCAATGGAAATAATATCCGTGGGTGACTATTAAAAAAAAAGAGGTTGATGTGAGGAAGAGATAAAAGGGAAATAAATGAATGGAGTGTGAGAAGGATAAAGTATATGGTTGGATATTTTGCTCTCTTATCTATCACTAATTATTACAACAGAAAGGATGCTCAGTTTCACTAGTTATAAGGGAAACGCACATCAAAACCATAATGATATACCATCTCACATCTGTTAAAATGGCTATTATCAGTAAGACAAGAAACTGTAAGTGTTGTAGAGAATGTGGAGGGAGAAAGGGGAACCCCCTCGTACATTCCTGGTGGGAATATAAATTGGTGCAGCCTCTATAGAAAAAAGAATGGAGGTTCCTCAAAAAATTAAATATGGAGTTACCATATGATCTCTTTTCTGGGTAACTACCCCCAAAATTTGAAAACACTTATTTATAAAGATATTTATACTCCTTCTGTTCATTGCAGTTTTATTTACTAGCCAAGACATAGAAATACTCTAAGTGTCCTTCAACTGATGATGATTGGATAAAGAAGTGGTACATATACACAATGGAATAGTAACCCATAAAAAAGATGAAATATTCCCATTTGCGACAACATGGATGGATCTCATCTCAGATATTTAATGACATATTTAGATGGTATTTATTTTGTCACATTTCACTTTGTTTACATATGAGGAATACTACATGAATAATTCTTTAACCCAAGATTCCATAGCAAAGCCAGTTTCTCCCAGTTCTAGAAGTACTTGATCTGAGGAAGTTAAGGAGTTTGAATGTTTTGTAAATAGACAAATGTATATGATGGGACACAATGTATTTTGTTTGTAGAGTACATGGTCTTAATGTCAAATTGCTTTTTGCAGACGTCATACTTTATTTTTCAAGGAAATTATTCTTATTTTAAATAAACAAAATTTCTGTTAAAATAGAAATATACACAAATGTTTATAGTAGTTTTATTTCTAATAGCTCCAAACTGGAAACTACCCAAATGACCTTCAAAGGGTGAAAAGTTAAACAGATGTGGTACAACCATACCATGAATATTACTCCATGAAAATGAATGAACTATTCATACATGCAACAACTTGGATGAACCTCCAGGAAACTTTGCTTGGTGAAAAAAATCAATCTCAAATATGTATTGAATGATTTCATTTTTGTAACAGTCATAAAATAATATAATTAATCCAGTTGGAGAACAAATTGGTGGTTGCTCTTGGTTAGGAATGGGATGAAGAGATGGTGACTATAAAGTTTTACCCTAAGGGAGTCGTGATAATACAGTTGAGTATTTTGATTATAATAATATGTGACAGAATTGCATATATTTACACGCACATAGACAGATGACTGCTTGTATAACTGGTGAAATCTGGATAAGCTCAATGGATTGTGCTAATGTCAATTTCATAGTTTTGATACTGTATAGTTAACTGTGTCAGATGCTCACACTGAGGAGAGATGCATTGGACTTTTGTCAGTATCTATTTCATTTAAACTACCTGTGAATTTGTAGATATTTCAAAATGAAAAAATTGGATGTAAAAGTAATTCAAGGAAACCTTTGATTTTGAAATATATTTATATAAAATACATGACTATATTTTCATGAAAATTCAAGTAATGTAAGCTTATTTGGTAAAAAGGGGAAAGAGCAAGTAGTTAAACACTTTCAGAATAAGCATTTTTTTCTTCTCTCATAACAGGAAATAAGTATTTTTCATTATATGCATAATACTTATTACAGATTTATGTCTATACTGACAGTTAACTGATACAGACATGATCAAATTATGCTATACCTTTACACTCTACTCTCTTGGGAGTCTTGAGCGGGAAATTCAAGACAGCTGAGTATTCTAGACATGTTGCATCTGTTCCTGGGAATTAAATGCTGCATATGGTTAGCAAATACTGATTCAGTAAGCATATATAAACAAAAAATCATTATTTTATTCTCAGTAATTTGGCTAGATATGAGAGGGAAAATAATATTACCTCTACATTCATACTACATTTACTATTTCATTTATTGTAGTATGTATGGTAGAAGGATGAGATGATTATTGCTTGGATTTTGGTAACATTTGAATGGGAATGTGCTATTGAGTACAATATATATAGATGTGAAGTAACACTGTTGGAGATTAGTGCTATACAAATGAGTTAAATAAACCCGATCTTGCTCTTGGAACAAATGAAGTCAACCTCTGGCTTGGTTGGGGAGGCACACAGGTTAACAGATAAAATATAATGCTGCCCTGACCGGTTTGACTTAGTGGATAGAGGGACTGCCTGCGGACTCAAGGGTCCCAGGTTTGATTTCGGTCAAGGGCATGTATCTTGATTGTGGGCACCTCCCCAGTGGGGGGTGTGCAGGAGGCAGCTGATTGATGTTTCTCATCGATGTTTCTAACTCTCTATCCTCTCCCTTCCTCTCTGTAAAAAAATCAATAAAATGTATTAAAAAATATGTAATGCTGAAACATATATTAAGTTTTAGGAGTGTAGAGCACATCATTTAATAGTCTATAGACTTCACTAAAGAGCAGGAAACTGGCATTTTAGATAGTGGGAACATTATAATAGGTCAGGAAAGGCCTTGGCGTATTATGTGGTGGGAACTAAGCATAGAGAAGTGAGATGAATGGCAAAAGGTAGGTTACCCATTAAGACTGTAGGCACAGGGACAGAGACCCACAGTATTTGCGGAGGTCCATGAAAATGTTTTCTTTTAAAATTAGAAGGAAAAAATGGACTTTTAGGTTGAAGAAAATATTTTAGTATGTAATACTAATATATTCTCTTTATACCAATGCATTTATAAAATATAATTAAAAAATATAATTTACAGTAGTTTTTATAGAGGAAGGGACTTATGAAAACTGAAGTTCCAAGGCCTCAAAAAAGTGATCAAGCAGCTCTGTTGGATATCCTCCTATATATACAAAAGCTAATATGTAATTAGACTGAACAGCAGACGACTGTCCGGCTGTGTGGCCGAGGCAGACAGGGTTGTGAGGGCTGAGCCCCTTGCATGAATTTCATGCATTGGACCTCTAGTATATCATAAAGGACCTTATATGCACACGTAGTGTTTGGATTTAATTCTAGGAGCATCAAGGAGCTAACAGATTTTAAGTATGATCTCTGTCTTTTATGATGATGCCTTTATCAGCAGTTTGGATGAGATTATTTTTAGTTTAATGTAGTTATGTTAATCAAAATTGTTTTAGTGCTTATTAAACCAAATACCACCTGTTTAAAATGAGAGCAATTAAAAAAAATCCATCTCTAGTCATTATACTTGGTTAAGGATATCCCTTAAAAGAGCTAATTGACCATACTCGACTGAGTAAAATTTGTCTAGCTGTTAACACATTTTTTTGCGGGAAACGAGTAAAATCGGATCCATCAGGGAGACTGTCAATGGACATGAGGAAACATACATTGGAACCCCTAATTGGAACTGGCAAAAATAAAAATGTTTTACGTCGTTGTCGTGTGTGTGCCGCTCATAAACTGCACAGTGAAACGTGGTACATGTGCAAGTATTGTAATGTACCCCTGCACAAAGGAAAGTGTTTCAAACGCTACCACACAGTGAAGCACTATTAGGTTATAGTTTGTTTAATAAGATCTGTTGAAAATTTTGAAAAAATATTGTAATTTTATATAAATAAAATTATTTTGATTGTGAAAGAGTTTTTTTTTATATGTTTACCTAGAATGTAGTAATTTTGTGTACATAAAAAAATACAATAACACATATTTTGCAAGTAAATAGAGACCTCTTTTAAAACTAAAACACTGAAGGTTTCATAGAAAAATATCAAATAAATTGAAAGATATGAATATTTTATGGAAGGTCTAATTTTGGCGAGAAAATGTCAAAAAAGCCCTGCCTTACGATGCGATTTGGCGGGAAAATGCCCGATTACAAAGTGTTAACAAATTTAGAACACTGATTTGTAAATGATCAGGTCTCTGTATGTGATCTGTGACAATATAATGCTAAGCTATACTGTTTCTTGTACTCTTCGTTTCATCCCTACTTTTCCTACATTATTTATAAAGAATTCAAAACTTTGTACAGAGATATTGCTAAGACTCATTCTACAAATAGCATTTAAAAAGCTACAAACACTGTTTTACAAAATAAACTTTTTTTGTTTTGACCAGGGCAGTTTAGTTAGAATTCTTGCTAGAACACCTTTACTTTTATATTGTACTAGGGGCCCTGTGCAAAAAATTTGTGCACTTGAGGGTGTCCCTCAGCCTGGCCTGTGACCTCTCACAGTCTGGGACCCCTCGGTGGATGTCCACCTGCTGGCGTGCCTGGCCAGCCTGGGTGAGGGGCTGATGGCTGTTTTCAGGCTGGCCAAGCCCCCCAGTGGGGACTCTTACCCCATGGAGGTGTGGCAGTCTGGGTGAGGGGCTGAGGGCCATTTTCAGGCTGCCCACAGTCCCTTCAGGGTTCAGGTCCCTACTGGGGTGCCTGGCCAGCCTGGGTGAGGGTCTGAGGGCCGTTTTCAGGCTGCCCACAGCTCCCATTGACCCAACGTCCCAGCGAGGATGGCTGGAATCAGGTTTCTGAGGTTTATTTATCTTCTATAATTGAAATGTTGTTGCCTTGAGCGGAGGCCTAGTCAGGCAAATAAGCCTCCTGTTTGCTTCCATAATTGAAACATTGTTGCCTTGAGCAGAGCCCAGCTGGCCTAGGCAGGCAGTTTCAACTCCATCGCTGGTGCAGTGGAAACCTCCTGTTTGCTCTAGCTCCATGGCTGCTCGGCGCCATCTTGGCTGGGTTAATTTGCATACAGCCGCTCTGATTGGCTTGGCTAGTGAGCGTGGCTTGGATGTCTTGGCGTGATGGTTAATTTGCATATTCTTTTATTAGATTAGACTAGGGGCCCGGTGCACAAAAATTTGTGCACTTGGGGTGGAGGGAGTCCCTCAGCCCGGCCTGTGCCCTCTCACAGTCTGGGACTCCTCAGTGGATGTCCTGTGATGGCCCCAGTCTGCCAGGCGCCTTTTTTGTGTGTGTGTGTGTGTGTGTGTGTGTGTGTGTCGCCACTGGGGACCTGCCCCCAGCTGCATCTGAGGCTCAGAGCAGTCCTCCTGTGTGTGTCTACCTGCTGGGGACCTGCCACCAGGCACACTGTGGAGGCTTGGAGCAGGCACCCCCTCTATGTTGATCTCTCAGACTCTTGCCCTCCCCTGCATGTTGTTCTCTTTTTTGAGCTGTGGCCATGGCTGAGTGCTGCCTGCCTCCCAAGCTTGCCTACTGCCCATCTTCCTCCAGCCACCAGAAAGCAGGGAAAA
>PVJC01042880.1:0-14751 GCA_004026665.1 Murina feae
GCACATGCTGTTCCTCCCGCTGCGCCCTCCCTCCGGGCTTCTGTGCATGTGCCTTGCAGAGGACTAGCCCCTCTATTGTTTATTCCCCCTTATCTCTGGTCACTGGCCCTTAAGTCCCCGGGGAGATTGGAAAACCGGTCCTTCCCTCCCACAGAGGGATGGGGGTGTTAGTCTCCTGGTGTGGATTGGGCGACCTGGGTGTCTGAAGCTGTGATTTCCGGACTTAATCCTAATTAAGTGTAACTTCCAGGCCCAGGCCCAGCCTGTTTCACTTCCTTCTTCTTGAACTCATAGCCTCCTGTGCTAACCTGTGTTGTTAAGACCACTTTAAGAATTCAGTATATAACATACTGCGCATAGTTGAGGGGTCACCTAACTGGGGATGGGGTGGGGGGTGGGGGCAGGGGGTAGCCTGTTGATTTCAAGATGATGATGCCACGCACACTACACTATGCTCCCTGATTACACCGCGGAGCACTCAGAGTGCATAACCAGGGCACTCCACTGTCCAGACCATAATAGTCTAAGTGACTGTTGTTCTCATCATTGTCAGTCGTGAAGTATTTACGTAACATTCACTAATGCAAGA
The DNA here is from genome assembly GCA_004026665.1 of Murina feae. Classification (NCBI taxonomy): domain Eukaryota; kingdom Metazoa; phylum Chordata; class Mammalia; order Chiroptera; family Vespertilionidae; genus Murina; species Murina feae. The sequence continues at coordinate 590 of PVJC01042880.1, forward strand.
GTGGGCACAGAGAAGCAAAGCTCTAGATTTCCTTTCCATGAAGCATATATTGTCCCATTGAGATGACTTTAAAATACAGGAAATCATTTTTTTTAATTACATAAGACAATGCACAGAGGGAAGTTAGAAGCTGCACTGTATAGTGCTGACCACCTGTGACAGGAATGCTGAAGAAAAGGCTGGAGCAGGGGCACAATCTATAAATGAATGACAGAAGAAAGGAAAAGAAAAAAGCCAGGAAGGAGAGAGGGTAAAAGGGTGGGAGGCTGGAAGAAAAGGAGGAAAGAAGGGAGGGAAGGAGGGAGAGATGAGTAGGAAAGAAAAATAAAGGTACTGGAGTTGGGTGGACAACAGAGAAGGGAAGCTGCAGTGCATGGGTCAATGTTGGAGAGAATGGAAACCAATATGTCAAGATGGACATTCTCCTCATTAGGTCTAGCGTTTCATCTTTCAGATTTGAAGGCTGAGGCCCTGTCTTCTGATGTTAAATGATGCTGATATGAGGAAGCAGATGGTCCTCATGTGGCAGTGAACCACGTCCAGCACAGCTTGGGGTGAATCTGAGGCGGGACAGTGAAGGATTAAAGAAGACAAAGAGAATACAGCTGAGGCTAGGTGTATCTCTTGTGCCTGGATGAGGACACAGAGTGACCCAGCCTGAAAGCCAAAGCTTTATTTTATAGTCAGAGCTCACAAAGCAAAACAAGGGAAGTGGTCAACATGTTTACAATGTTCTTGTGAGTTTCACCAGCACTTGCTGCACCTTCCACAGCCCATTAGCTACCTAGGAACAAGGGAGGACTATAAGGTCAGGTTTAATTATCCTAGGAGGGCTCTGCCCTCCAAGGTAGGACTTGTTTGTGGCCCTGCCACAGGTCAGTCCAATGCTTGACCCTATAGCCGCTCACATAGCAGAAATAATCACTGCAACCATCTTGGATGCTTGTGGGAACTTCAGTTACACTGATTCTGACATACCTTCTGGTCCATCTTCCTTCCCATTATTACTGAGTCTGCTCACAGGGCTCCTGGGGTTGGGAGTGCCATCAATTAGCATTCTAATCACCACTCAATATTAATCCGCGTGCACTCCCTGCCACAGCAGGTATTAACCATCTGGCACCTGCTTCCACTTTTGTGTGTTGCTCACATATGGCAGTTATCCAACCTAATTTGGCCATTTAGATAGCTAGGCTTTCACTCATTTCCAAAATACAGTTACAAGGATAATATTTTGTTAGTATTAATCAAAGCATTTTAACCCAATCTCCACATTTCCATTTGCAACCTCCCATTTCCAGGCCAGAAAATGTTCAGGCCATGACTCCTTTAACAAGATAATAGACTTAAAAGTCAGGCATTGTGAAAAGGAGGGGGGGGGAATGCTAGGTTTCTTTAGAATCTATTAGTTATTTCATTGGCCAGGACTAGACTAACAGGAAAAGAGCCAAATGAAAAAGAAAGGGAAATCCTGCTCTTCTGGCCCAGACCACTATGAGGAGGCCCAAGACGGTGGGGCAGGATGGAGTGTTGGTTGGCTAAGGAGCCCAAAGTCAGAGAGGGCTGTGCACACCCATTAAGAGGGATTCTTTTAAGGAGCCACCTCAGTACCCTGCCACGAATCTGTCCTATCCCCTCACCCAGGCTACCAGGGCCACCTTGGGGAAGAGGCGGAAGAGATGTGGGAATAAAAAGAACTCCACATTTTTTGCCTGAAAGTCTTAAATATATTACCTAATGAATTAACCAGGTAAGACCATTTAAACAGTATAGAACTTAAAAGTTAATTTAGAGGAAAACTAGATTCATGGGAAGCATAAAGAAACTATACTTCATCTACACATCTGAGTACATTTGCTTCTGCAACATCCAGTTACTGCTGACAGCGCAGATTCTCTTCCCCAATGCTGGATCCATATGAATTCAGATGCACAAAATCGATGTCTCCATCTAGCGACAACATAATTTACTGTGCTCATCTTACAGAGTACGTCAAGTTATGGGAGAAATATTTACCGACTTGAGAGAGTAAAACTATTAAACACCTCAGAAGCACAATTCGCCTACAAAGAATGTACTTTCAGTGAAGCCAGTGGGCTGTGATGCTCAGGCTAGTGTTTGTTGTACTATTCGTGTCAGTCATGTAAGGTGTCAAAAGGTACTCTCTTAAGTCAGGATCAAGGAAAATGAGTACCCTTGTCATCTTTAACTATGTGGGCTCTTGTTCGAATTGCATTATGCCCACTTTGTATTGAGGTTCAAAAGTCTGAGAATTACCATATGATGCCTTGGGACAGGCAGATTTTAGCAAAAATAACTGTAGACACCAGTCAATGCTAAGTCAGAATATTTGTGAACAACAGGCTGAGATCTAGACTGCATTCTGCCTGTGAGTCCCAGGCAATATAAAAAACATCTGAGAGAGAGAACCAAGATGGCAGCATTAGGTGTATACCTGTACATACTGCCTCCCACAACCACATTAAAACTACACCTAAAAGCCAAAACGGCCATCATCCAGAACCAAGGGGAAAGCTGACTGAGTGGAAGTTCTACAACTAGAAGGAAAGAAAAAAGCACATTGAGACTAGGTAGAAGGTGCGGAGGTACCAAGAACAGAGGTACAGAGGCACGGGAAATGGTGGCACCTTGGTGCACGGTTTTGTTTTGTTTTTTGTTTTTCAATCAGAAGGGAGATACAAGCTCCCGACTGCACTGGACTCATTTACAGTGAGATTCTGGGGACCCAGACTCCTACGGGGAGAAATTGGGCTATCTGGCATCAGGTCGGAGAGTGAAGGTGGCTTTCTCATAGAGCTGCTTGCAGGGATCATTGTTACTATGGGGGCGCAGGATTCTAGGACTCAGGGACACTGAGATGCAGAGATGGCTGATGGATAGCCATCACTGTTTGCTCTACTCTGGTGATTCTTTGAGACCCCGTCCCACCCAATTTACAACCCCACCCAAGCTGTGCACAGCGGCGCAAATGAATCACCTGTCCACCTGCAGCCTAACTACAGCTGGGTCAGAGAGCTCCAAAAGTTCCAAAGCCCAAACAAAGAGGAAATCTGTAGATTTCACTGTAGCTCTGCTGAGTGGACTCACACAGCAACTGAATTTGCACCTCCTTGGAGATCCAGGAGCCTGAACCCAATGGTCAGATACCAGATTTCAACTCCTCAGATCTATAAGGGACACACTCAAGAGGTAGACTCAATGAGCACCAAGGCCCCACTGAAGCAAATTCTGCTCCATAAGGGTGTCTCCAGCACAGAAGTTCTTCCACTATAGACACAGCAGGTCCTCGCGGTCAATTTGCCTAAAGGTCAATTCTTCCCAGTGATACCAACAGCAATAAAGGCTTAATTACAAGACTGTAAACCCAACCCTCAAAGGCATACACCAAGAGTGTCCACCCCAGGTGATTAGGGAGGCTAAGCCATTGAGCCCAAGAGGACACCTACTACACAAAGCCATTTTATCAATACAGGGAAGCAGCCAAAATGAAGACACAAAGAAACAGGCCACAAATGAGAGAAAAGGAGGAAAACAAACTACTGGATATGGAGTTCAAAACCACAATTATAAGGCTACTCAAGAATCTTCTACAAACCTCTGAGGAACTAAGTGAGACCTTCAAGTATCTTAATGAGAATACCAAAAAAATGGAAAAGGACCAATCAGAAATTAAGCATACACTGACTGAAATAAAGAATAATATACGGAGATCCAATAGCAGACTAGAGGATCCCAAAAATCAAGTCAAAGATTTGAAATACGAGGAAGCAAAAAACACTCATCCTGAAAAGCAAAAAGAAAAAAAATCCAGAAATATGAAGATAGTGTAAGGAGCCTCTGGCACAACTTCAAACATACCAACTTCTGAATTATAGGGATGCCAGAAGAAGAGAGAGAGCAAGATATTGAAAGCCTATTTGAAGAAATAATGGCAGAAAACTTCCCCTACCTGGTGAAAAAAAATGGACTTACAAGTCCTGGAAGCACAGAGAATCCCAAACAAAATAAATCCAAAGAGGACCACACCAAGACACATCATAATTAAAATGCCAAGGACGAAAGACAAAGAGAGAATCTTAATAAAAGCAGCAAGAGAAAAACAGTTACCTATAAGGGAGTACCCATACGACTGTCAGCTGATTTCTCAACAGAAACCATGCAGGCCAGAAGGAAGTGGCAAGAAATATTCAAAGTGATAAATAGCAAGAACCTACAACCAAGATTACTCTACCCAGCAAAGCTATCATGTAAAATTGATGGTCAGATAAAGAGCTTCACAGACAAGAAAAAACTAAAGTTCATCACCACCAAACCAGGATTATATGAAATGCTGAAGGGCATTCTTTAATTGTAATCGGGCATTTTCCCGCCAAATTGCATTGTAACAGGAAGAAAGAAACCCAATAATGGTCTAACTTTGCAATGTCTATCTGCGTTGTCTTGCACATTTTCATTGTTGTTGAAATGCCAGGCCCTCCATATTTGACGGAATCTGTCTCTACTTGTTTTTGGAAAAAATTTGTCTCCTGTGCTTTGGTATAAAAAGTGATATGATGAGTTTACTCGTTTCCTGCAAAAAATGTGTTAAGAAGAGGAGAAGAAAAAGGTAAAGATAAAAATTATGAACAACAAAGTGACAACAAATACATATCTATCAACAAGTGAATATAACAATTAAGTCAAAAAAAATCTGATGAACAGAATAAACTGATGAATATAATAGAAGTAGGGGCATAGCAAGGGAATGGACTGACAATTCTTGGGGGGAAGTGGGTGTGAGTGGTGTGGGAAAAGACTAGATAAAAATCTTACACCTATGGACGAGGACAGTGGCGGGGGTAAGAGCATGTGGGGGGTATGAACCAGGTAGAGGGGAGCTATGAGGGTTAAAAAAAAGGAATATCTGTAATAATCTGAACAATAAAGATTTATATTTTAAAAAAACTCCAAAAAAAAAAAAAAGATTCAATCATGAAATTCCAGCATAGGTGGTCAATTAACATTCTTATTGTGTTTATGCAAACAATCAGGCCTAATTAAATACAATAGATAAATTAGTCTAAATTTAGCTCTTTTAATAAACATAAGGGTAATTTTAAGAAGGAAAATTCTATTTCAATAGAGGTTATTAAAACGGAAATATTTTCTTCCCCTTCCACCAGACCATTTGTTACAACTCTTGCTATTCTAATTGCTTAATAATACTAACTTTTATAATACAGCTTGTCTCCACCAGATCACAAGCCCACCTCCTTCTGTGCCTAGGCCTCATGATCCCTCTGACAGAAAGCAAGGATTGGCTCTGAAAGAAAACTCCCTCCCCCTTCAGCATGGAAATAGTCAGAGGAGCCCACCAACATCCATTTTGCCTGAAAGAATTCAGAGCCAGGATCCTTGATTGAGGTAATATATTAGGCAGTAAGACAGACATGAGCAGAGCAAGGACAATGGGCCAACTAACGCTACCAAATGTAACTAAGTCTTTCCACCTCTACATATGTGAGACAAGGGGACTCTCCAAAAGCAAGAAGAAACTAGGCTACAGATAAAGCAGCCCAGGAGGCTGTCCTAAAACCAGTGGATGGGGCCTCTACAGATTCTAGTGACTTTTCCAGACCCTAACCTACCCACCTCACCAGCTTACATGGAAACCCAATCTAGAAAAGCTGAAATCCATAACCAATCTTTATTCAAATTCTTACAGACTTTATAGTCTACCCAGAAAGCAATCCAGACGCACATCAAGACACTCTGCCTATACCAACTTCTGATCCGGTTCATCCCTTTCGCCCTGGTGATTCTGGGTAAAGAAATTTACCACTCAAGCCTGACTCCTACCTAGAGGGGACCACATACCATCATGCTGACCAACCCCACAACAGTCAAGGTTGACAGGATCCAAATGTGGCTTAAGGCAGCACAAGCAGAAGGATTCTCTAAAGATAAACTTTCACATATGCTGTACTATGAATTCTCTTTATAGGACTTAGGAAAGGAAACCTCAAAGCTGAGGTAGGTTAAAAATGTTAACTACCCCCAAGCTTCAATGACTTGACTCATTTATATAAAACCAGTGGGGAATGAAGCATAGCAACCTCCATCTTGTATAAAAACTGCTGTTTGAAATTCTCTGCTATTGTTAGGTAGTCCCTTGTTCTGTAAACTCTGTCATTTTTAGACAGTCTCTTGTTCTACAGAATAACTGTTTTAGTTTGAATAATAGAAAAAGATAAAAACTAAACTGTCTGACCTTGCAAGCTAGCCATCTAATAGATTAATATTGATAATAATTCCCATATTCTTATGCCAAATGTTTGTTCTTTATGTATCCAAGATTACAAACTGTCTATAACAATAACTCACATAGACCCCTTTATAAAACCTGCAGACAAAGAAGCTCAAAGGTATAAATACAGGAAACTTCCTGGGTGAGTTTGTTCAGAGATTTTGAAGAAACACCTCGCTCTGGGCCGCGTGCAATAAATGTCTGCTAATTAATTGGCTCATTAAGGCATCTTGTATCTCTCTCACTGATTAACGGTACAACACAGGGAGGCAGGACCGGGAGGCGGCTCCACTGCGAGTGACTGAAGCGAAACCACACTCTGGAGTGCCAGCCAGGGAGGATTAACCAAAGTCCTGGACTTCCTGGTTATAAATTCCAGGGGTAGAAACCTCCAGAAGCAAGCCCCCTTGCCTCAGTTTCTCTATCTACTAAATACTTTGCAGGGTTGTTATGAGTATAAAGCAATTGGAATGATGCCCCCTATGGAGCAAGCACCACAGGAGGCAGCTATAGGCCTACCTAACCACTGTGAGCTTCTTCCTCACCTTCCTCAGATTCCATCTGTGTCTGTAGTTCAGTGGAGTATGGGGTGAAAAATATACACAGAATACAAAAATCAGATATAGAGTATCCCTGTGGCATTAAAATGTCATGGGAAAGGGGCATTTAAAAGAAAAGAAACTCCTTTGGAATGAAGGGGTGGTTGCAATAATGAAGACAAGGTGGGAAGCAGTGCCTAGGTGGGGAGACCTGGCCGCAGACCTACTGCTCCCAGAGGCCCAGCCCCAGCAGAATGCCAGCAGAAAGAGCAGAGTCCATAAAGAAGCTCACTTTCTGTCTCAGGTGCTTCCTGTTGTTCCACCTTCCCCATAGATGCACTGCCAGTTGCCAGAATATGTAACTGGACAACCAATGGATGTGGGCTGCCTGTCACTACTTGAGCCAGTTAAGCAGAGACAGGGTTGAATCATATATGAGCGTTTATTCCAACACTGCCAGCAGCATGGGAGAGCAGCAGCTCATCCACAAAAATCTACTCTGCCCCTCCCCAGAAGCCAGCCGCTAATATTGGATAGAAGAATGAAGATTACCAGGAAAAGTAAGAATTACAGGCATGGAAAAGTAGGCATGGTATAATCGTTACGGGTTGCAGGCAATGCAGGCTGAGGGGGTTGCAAAGGGTGGGTACCTCCTGGACTAGATTTTTTCAACCACGAGGTTGTAAATCTTTCCATGACAGGCAGGTCTAGGTAAAGAAGGATGGATAGTATTCCAATGTGAGCTCCCATGTCCCAGGCATACAACTCCCAGCAAGGTTAAAATGTGCTTTCCGAACAGAATTATCAGTTAACAGAATACTAATGTTTCTTATAATTGTAGTTTGTCCCCAATATTCTGTTTTTGTGCCTAACATTTCCCACTGCTATTTCTATTATCTAGTACCTATGAGATTAGTTTTTAGGGGAAAAGTCTCATCTCTCTGGTTTCTGTCTTAAAAGCAGTTCATGGGGATGGAATTCAAGGAATGCAGTATCTAAAAAGAGGAAGACATTGAATACAGCAGCAAGCAGTCAGACTATAAAATCAGCAGGAGAAAAATCAAGTCCAATTCTCCAGAACTGCCTTGCCTGGCCTGGATCAGCTCTTGATTTATCCCATGTACAGACCTGGAGGTGGCATTCAGGGCTTTTACCTGCTACAAGCCAGCCAGGTCATTTCTACATTAGGGAGTCTACCATTACTGATATAACAAAAATGGTTAAAGCAATACATTCAGCAATTGGAGAATGTAATTTCAGTCCAGTGCCATGGCCATGAAGAGTCTCTTTTGGTGCAGACCCTGTGATGTTTCTGCTGCATGAAGAAAGTCAGTCATCCTAAAAAACAAGGCCCTCAGAGCTGTTGGCAGAGATATAAGAATAAACAGTTACTCTACATATCAGAAACCAACCAGCCAGCAGCTTTGTATGCCCTTTACTATAAAGTTGGGTGAAATTATTAGAAAATTTCATATTGTAGTTATTAGATACTTAAGACAATAACTAGAACACCCAATGAAAGTCAGCCATTCACCACAGGAAGCTACTATAGTAACCTTTAGAGAAAACATTCCTATATCCTTTTCCTGAACAACAAGTTCCAATGTATAAACATCCCCATATGTAACTTGCTTCCCACAATGAATAGAATAATTCTTTATATTTGCAATAGATGTCCCAAGTTCTATTAGGCAAGATATAAAGGTCTATTATATGCTGGAGACAAAGACCAACAAGTACTTAACATATAAATGCGAGAAGTCCATCAGAAGGCTGACGGACTTTGATATTCAGCAAGGGCTGAGAATCACCATTGCATTACCCTGCTGCTGGAGGAATGCCTGAAGGCAATCCCCTAACCTCATAATCCTTTATTGTTTACCAAACCTTACCACTGATGTCTGTTTGCTTTGCTGAAGGGCAAATGTATATTCTAGTAAATAAAAAGCGATGGATCCAGAGATTCAGGGAGCCACTCCGCTAGAGAGTAGGTCTCCACCTTGTTCCCCCATGCCTTCTAAATTTGTATTTCTTGTCTAGTATATCCATTTGTGCATCAGTCCCTTTTCCAGATCCTGAATCCTCACTGCAAAAGGTTGTGGCAGTTATACATAGGTTCCCCTAAAATCACAAGTCAGAGATATTAAGAATATCTTTTTGCCCTAGCCAGTTTGGCTCAGTGTATAGAGCATCAGCCTGTGGGCTGAAGGGTCCCAGGTTCAATTTCAGTCAAGTGCATGTACCTTGGTTGCAGGCTCCATCCCTGCCCACACATGCAGGAGGCAACTTATCAATGTGTTTCTCTCACATCAATGTTTCTCTCTGTCTTTCCCTCCCTCTTCTAATCTCTTTAAAATCAATGGAAAAATATCCTCAGGTGAGGATTAAATGCACCGAAATATTTTCATCTCTTCTGAATGGAAATCATTCTTCTTCAGCCAGACCAAAAAGTGGTCAAGAGTGCAATTATAATAAATGTAACCTTCCAAAGATGAACTTGAGGAGTTCCTTGGCTGCAGTCACCCATTTTTCCCCTTCTGGAGCCCTCTCCACTCTGGTGTGAAGGGCTTCACCTTGCCAGCTTCAGAACAGAAGGAGTGATGAGACACATGTCTCAGGGTCCTGCCCATTTTTCCTTTGTATGACCCATCCTCCTTGCTCTGCTTATGTCTATCTAACTGCCTACAACATCCCCTATCAAGGATCTCTGAATTCTTTCAGAGAAAAAGGGTGCAACGTATCTTCTGTAACTGCTTCATGCTGAAGAGGGATGAAGTTTTCCTTCAGAGCCAAGAGATCTTGCTCTCTGTCAGAGGACTAGGAACAGAAGAAGGTGGCAATGGTATCTAAAGGTGGTGTTCCCTGAGTATGAGTAGGGCTTGTAACCTAGGAGAGAAAACTGTGTTATAAATTTTAGTACTATTGGGGAAAAGCTAGAACAACAAGAATTATGACAAATGATCTGGTAAAAGGAAAAACATTTCAGTTCTAATAATTCCCAATTCCTTCCCCTCCCTCGCTCCACCACCAAAATCACCCTCATTTTTATTAAGGAGACAAATTAAGACCAATTTATTTACTGTATTAAGTCTAGTTTCAATTTGGCCTGACTGTTTGAACACAAGCAATTGATCTTATAGGTTTTTTAAAAATTCTGCTTTGCTGGAATCTCATGATTGAGCTTTAATTAACCCTTCAGGGCAAGGAAACTGAGCCACCTAGCTGCCATCAGCTTTGCCTGCAATACCTGTAGGCTTGGGTGAATTCCTCACGCTCTAGAGGTTCCCAAAATGTCTTGAGGTTCGTTCCTTGCCAACTCTCAGGAAAGCAACCTTTGTTTCCTTCCTGGAAAGACTATCATGAACCATGTGACCAAGCAAGGCACCAGGCTATTTCTACAAGATGCTCACATTGGCTTCAAAGTCAGTCTTCATTCCTTAAAGCTTCCTGGTGACATCCAGAGTCTGGGCATGTCTGTCTCAGACATGACATTCCAGTCAAAATCTTGGTTAATAAAAACTACAGTTGTGTGGGGCGGCATGGGACAGGAGTTGGCTGAAGGCGCCTGCCCCTGACTTGACTTTTCTAAACCAGCCTAAGCCCCAGGTGTTTACTTAGACACGTCCTTGCTTAAAAGACACTACAGACACATAAGCTTTCTCAAGGATGCTCACTCCACTGATTGTATCTAGAGGTTAATTTTAGTACAAGCTGTTGTTACAATAAAAGCCTAATGAGGCAGGCAATTGGGGCTTTTTTGGCTCCTTATGCCAATTAGCCCCTTAGCTTCTCTTTCACAGAAATATGTGTCAGAGTAATCTATTAATCCATCGCTCAGGGTCTACCAGTCAGACTCAGCAAAGTGGTTCTCATGTGAGGAGAACAAAATGCAACAAAATGTGGTGGAATCCTCAAAAACAAAAAATAAGGAAATGAAAGTAACTGTGCAGTAAGTCATTGGAGCCCACTTGGGATTTCCAAGTTTGAGGGAGTTGTTCCTTAACTAAGGAACTCACTATCTCTGTTATGCTTCTTAAGAATATAAGTGTGTTTCCCATTGGACAAAATAAGCCTATTTCTGAAAATAAGGAAAGAAAATTTTTCCTGTATTTGCCTAGGAAGCAAATGTTTTACATATATTATTAAAATAATTACATTATGCTAATCAGAAAAGTAATTATTTTAAGTCAATAGATTACTTAATATTATTTAATAATAATAATATATAATAATATAATATATTTGACTACCCTCCCAGTGTTTAAATTTTAAGATTTGTTCCTCTCCTTATAAAGGAAAATTTTATATTTAAGGTATACAGGAAGCTCTGTCAAATATGGAAATAATAATTATATTCTATTTATTTATGCATATTAAATAGATTCTAATATGCTTTCATTTATAACTAATTATTATCTAATCTAATAAAAGAATAATATGCAAATTGGTGTCACTCCAGTATACCTACGCCACACCCACCAGCCAATCAGAGTGATGATATGCAAATTAACCCAGCCAAGATGCCAGCCAGCAGCCAAGGAGCTGGAACAAGCAGGATGCTTGTCCCTGCGATGGAGGAAGCTAAGGTTCCTGCCTGCCTTAGCTGGCTGTGGCCTCGCTCAAGACAACAAAGTTTCAATTATAGAAGATAAATAAACTCCAGATACCTTGGGTTTGGGCTCAAGGAAGTGCTGAGAACCTGGGTTGTCAGGGACAACCTGACCTGGGCTCCAGTTAAAGCAACGAAGTTTCAATTATAGAAGATAAATAAATCCCAGATACCTGATTCCAGCCAGCCTTGCTGGGAGCTTGGGTGGCTGGGGGCCTTGGCCAGCCTGCAAAGAGCCATCAGCCCCTCACCCAGGCTGGCCAGTCATCCCAGCAGGACCCCCCTCCTTGAAAGGGCTGTGGCCAGCCTGCAAACAGCCATCAACCACTCACCCAGGCTAGCCAGGCACCTTAGCAGAACCTTCCTCCCTGAAGGGGATGTGGCCAGCCTGCAAATGGCCCTCAGCCCCTCACCCAGGCTGGTCAGGCACCCCAGGGGGGACACCCACCTTGAAGGGCCTATGGCCAGCCTGCAAACAGCCATCAGCCACTCACCCAGGCTGGCCAGGCACCTCAGCGAGGACCCCACCCTGATCCGGGACACCCTTCAGGGCAAACCAGCTGACCCCCACCCATGCACCAGGCCTCTATCCTATACAACAAAAGGGTAATATACAAATTGACCCTAATAACAGAACCACTGGGAATGACTGGTCACTATAACACACACTGACCACCAGGGGGCAGATGCTCAATGCAGGAGTTGCCCCTGGTGGGCAGTGTACTCCCACAGGGGGGGCTCTGCTCAGCCAAAGCTAGGCTGATGGCTGCCAGTACAGTGGTGATTGTGAGAGCCTCTCCTGCCTCCTCAGCAGCGCTAAGGATGTCTGACTGCAGCTTAGGCCTGCTCCCCGCTGGCAAGTGGACATCCCTCTAGGGCTCCCAGGCTGCCAGAGGGATGTCTTACTGCCATCTTAGGCCCGATCACCCAAGGAGCAGGCCTAAGTCAGCAGGTGGACATCCCAGACTGCAAGAGGGCACAGGCCAGGCTGAGGGAACACCCCCTCCCCCCCCACTGAGTGCCAAATTTTTGTGCACTGGGCCTCTAGTAAATATTGTGGAATATTGTGTTTTACAGAAAGGGCAAGGTTCCATGTCATTCATATTATAATCAAATCAATAACTGTGTCATTTTAAATTTCTTCTCAGAGACAGTATAAAAAAGATTAGAATTCAATAGAATATCTAGATTTGTATAAATACTGGCAAGAAAAATCAGAAGAAAAAGAATTTAATTATAGGACCAAATAAACAAAAAATAGTTATAGTTTTGGTAATTGTTGTTTTCATGGCAATATATTTGCATGAATCTAATAAAAATCTAATTTCTTCATAAAAGTACATAAATCAGTTTCCAATTGTAGTTTTATTAACAAAGGCTTTGCTGGGATGTCATGTCTGAAAGAGAGGCATGCCAGGATTCTGGATGTCACCTGAAAGCTCTAAGGAATGAAGATTGACTTTGAAGCTGATAAGCCCCTTGAATAAATAGCCTGGTACCTTGCTTGGTCACATAGTTCATGGCAGTCTTTCCAGGTAAGGAACAAAGGTTACTTTCTTGGGAGATGGCATGAAAGAAACCTCAAAACACCTGTAGGGACCTCAACTTGAGAAATGCACCCCAATTCTGTAGGTATTGCAGGCGAAACCTGATGGCAACTGTGTGGCTTGGCTTCTTTGCCCTGGGGGTAAACTTTCTCATGAGATTCCAGCAAAGCATATTTTTTTAAATACTAGTAGCCTACACAATCAACTGCTACTCTTGCTGTGTTTATGCAAACAGTAGGGCCAAATTATAACTAGACTTAATACAGTAAGTAAATTAATCTTTAATAAAAATGAAGGTGATTTTAGGGAGAAAAATTATTTCAACAGGAAATTATTAGAAACTGTTCTAACTTTTGCCCAATAATATTAAATTTTATAACACAGTTTGTCTCCACCAGGTTACAAGCCCTATTTACTCCTAGGGAATACCACCTCTAGGCACCATTGCCTCATCATTCCTCTGACAGAGAGCAAGGATCTCTTGGCTCTGAGAGAAACCTTCAACCCACTTAGAAGGAAGTATTACAGAAGAGATCCAGTGTCCTCTTTCCCTGAAAGGATTCAGAGCCAAGATCTTTAAGGAAGATATAGTAGGCAGTTAGACATACATGGGCAGAGCAAGGATGATAGGCCAACTAGACAGTTAGACATGGGCAAAGCAAGGATGATAGATCAACTAGAGGGTAAAGAAATAGACTCTGAGACATACTTCTCACCACTCCAACTGTTCTAAAGCGAGGAATAGAGGAACTTGTGTAGAACTAACCTTTAATTCTAATTAGGAAAAATTTATAGTTTTCATGTAATAGAAGGTATAGAGATAAAGGAAAAAGAAAGTGAAGTAGACAAACTGAGAGGGTATGTGTAAGTTACAGAAGGTACATATAAGTTACAAGAAGTATATATAAATTGTAAAAGCTATGTATAAGTTACAGAGGTTCTGTACAAGTAAAGAAGAATTAGGGGAGAAACAAGATGGCGGCATAGGGTAGACACCGTAAATGCAGCCGTGAACAACTATTTCAGAAAAACCTCGAAAAGAACACACGGACACCACTCGCACCCACAGGAAGGCTGGCTGAGTGAAAATCCTACAACTAGAGAAGAGTCTGAGACTCAGAGGAGCAGCGGAAGCAAAGTACAGAGGTACGGAGGCGCAC
>PVJC01042881.1:0-14748 GCA_004026665.1 Murina feae
CCTCCCTCCCTTCCTTCCTTCCTTCCTTCCTTCCTTCCATTTGTAACAGCTTTATTGATACATAATTCACATACCATACAGTTCACCCATTCACCACGTTCACCCATTGATGAATGTTTTTAGCATATTCAGAGTGGTGGGTCCATCATTAGAACATTTCATCACCCCCCCCAAAAAGAAACCCTGTATCCATTAGCAGCCCCTTCTCATTTCCTCCAATGCCCCGGACACTGGCAACCACTAATCTACTGACTGTCTCTATAGATTTGCCTATCCTGGATGTTTCACGTAAACAGAATCACATAATATGTGGCCTTTGTGACTGGCTTCTTTCATTTAATATTTTTGAGGTCCATGTTGTATATAGCATTATCTGTACTTCATTCTTTTAAAACATATTCCATTAGCCCAGCCGGCGTGGCTCAGTGGTTGAGCGTTGACCTATGAACCAGGAGGTCGCGGTTCGATTCCTGGTCAGGGCACATGCCTGGGTTTCGGGCTTGATCCTCAGTAGGGGGTGTGCAGGAGGCAGCCCATCAATGATTCTCTCTCATCATTGATGTTCCTATCTCTCTGTCCCTCTTCCTTCCTCTCTGAAATCAATAAAAATATATTAAAAAAATAAAAATATTAAACTAGAAGATGTCTGAGTGAGGCTGCCTAAGAGGCATGTCTATATGCACGTCTGAAGCACAGGACTGGGGATGTGGCTACTTAGGAGACACCAGTAAACAGAAGAGAATGGGACTCAGAGAAACGAATGAGATGACATGGGGACAGTCAAGATACCACAAATCCCATTTTCTACAGTTTCCTTGAGGGAGGGGAGGCTTTGCCTCTGGAAGAGATGCAGATCAAGAGATGACAGAACAGACCTTTTTCCTACCTGGCTCCTGGGGAACAAGTGTTCCAGAAAGGTGACTGGTCAGGAAGCACAGGATCTTGTTTCTACTCAGCTGACCAGGGTCACAGGGGCCAAGCCAGTCCTCGTCCTCCTTCTTCAGCCAGGTCCCCAGCGGTCACAGATACAGGCTACCTATCACCTCACTGCCCTGAGCGTGGATTAAATGGCCTCTAGGCTCCCTCGGAAGCGGAGAATCAAGGCCATTACAGACCACAGGAAGGACGCTAAGAAGCCATGTCTTTAATGAATTACACTCTAACCCACTCACCAATTTCGCTTCCAGTAGAAGCCAGAACATCTGGCTTTCAGTTGCCACAAGTCCCTGGTGTTAATGAGGAAAAGCAGGATGACGTACACCGGTCCCGAGATGGCAAGTGCTGTCAGATGCTTCCCTATCCCTAGAGACTCCCTTCTTTTGAATTGTATGCCCCTCGCTAAAATAGCATAAACAGATCTTGTCAAACTTGGGGTGATTTTTCCAAGCTTTTCCTCACCTTTTATATACAGGAGGCACATTTTTATATATTAGAGCTGATATAGCAAGTACCTATCATTTAAAAGAAGCATACTTGTTACCAGTGATATTACATCATCCTAACCGATGATAAACATGAATAGTATTTTGTTTTCCTGGCTTTAACTAATGTTCTATAAAAATAATGTAACAAAGTAAAAGACTTGTCTATGGCAGTTCTTTGAAATGAAAAAATTATATGTTGGTTCTTCTATCAATCATTAATTACCCTGCAACTTCAACTGGCCACACATGTGAAAACACTCTGGAGCCTCTATTTTTCTTTTTTAAATCTGATCTGCTTTAATTTTTTTATTTAAAAACAAACAAATATATATATATTTCAGAGAGGAAGGGAGAGGGGGAGAGATAGATACACCAATGATGTGAGAGAATAATTGATTGGCAGCCTCCTGCAAGCCCCCCACTGGGGACCAAGCCCACAATCAGGGCATGTGCCCTTGATTGGAATTGAACCTGGAACCCTTCAGTCTTTAGGCCGATGCTCTATCCACTTCGCCAAACTGGCTAGGGCTTAAATATATGTATTTAAAAATTATACAACAAATACATACTCACTGGAAAAAAAGAGACATGTATGAGGTAGAAAATAAAGGAACTTGCTCATTACCCGAAACTATTGGTACAGTTTTGTGTATAAACCTTTCATACTTTTTAGATAATTTTTAAAAAATATATAAGTGGGACAATACTATGCGCTGTCTTCACCAACTTGCTTGTTTCGTTTAATAATATGTAGCCCTAGCCACTGTGGCCCAGTTGGTTGGACATTGACTTGTGAAGCAGGGAGTCTCCCAGGGGTGAGGACAACGGAGCCCCTAGCACTAGGACACTTGCATGCACGACTCCGGAGACCAGGTTCTGTGACGCAGGTCTAATTTTATTGAGGAAGTACAGCAGTATTTATAGCAGAGGTGGCCAATCCTGGAACATCTTCTTAGGGAGCCAATGAGCGTAAAGGTCGGAGTACTGTGTACATGGCTCTAGGAGGGGCTCAGGCGGGCGTTGCCATCTTCCTGGTTTGCCAGAAAGATCTGAACTGCTGGAGTGTGCTCACAGCATTGCATCAGCCACTGCACCGAGATAAACCTCCTGTGCTCTACCTACAGACTTGTACACTGAAAGTTGCTGGTTCACTTCCCAGTAGGGAGCATGCAGGATGCAGCTGAGCAATGTTTCTCTCTCCCTTCCTCTCTCTCTCTCAAATAAAAAAAATATTTAAATATATATATACACACACACACACACAAATACATATATATAGTGGCCCTAGCCGGTATGCCTCAGTGGATAGAGCATCAGCCTAAGGACTGAAGGGTCCCTGGTTCAATTCTGGTCAAGGGCACATGCCCAGGTTGTGGGCTTGATCCTCAGCAGGGGACATGCAGGAGGCGCTGATCAATGATTCTCTCTAATCATTGATGTTTCTATTTCTCTCCCTCTCCTCTCTGAAATCAATAAAAATATATTTAAAAATTGAGCTGATATAACAGAAAAAATATAATGAACATTAACTTTATCTGGACATATAGATCAAAATAGTAAAGATTTGTGATACAGGTAAATACATGGACAATTATAAAAGTTATGTCATTATAACTTTGGTTTATAACTCCACTGTTTGTTTTCTACATGATTTAAGAAACCAATGTGTAAAAAGTTATTAGTCTATGTTTCTGGACACCCGATACATAAAGATGTATTGTGACATCAATAATTGAAAGGGTAGGGATGGGGCTGTATAGAAATACTTTTTGTATGTTATTGAAATTAAGCTGGTATAAATTCAAATTAGAATGTTATAACTTTAGGATGTTAATTATATACAATCCCCATGGAAACCACCAAGAAAATAATTATAGGCTATACACAAAAGGAAATGAGAAAGGAATTATAGCATTTCATATGATGTAGCTACAGTAGTCAAATTCATATAGACAAAAAGTGGAATGGCAGTTGCCAAGAGCTGGAGAAATAGGGAGTTAGTGTTTCATGGATACAGGGTTTCAGATTTACAAGATGAAAAAAGTTCCGGACATGGACACAAATAATAGTGTGTGGAAGGCCTAGGGTGGGGCTGGGGTTGGATGGAGGGGTCTAAAAGGGGGAGATGGGAAACATCTTGTAATACTGACAAAAACAATTTAAAAAAAGAAATATTGATTGAAAAAGAAAAAAAGGTTCTGGAGATGGATGGTGGTGATGGTCGCACAACAATGTGAATGTACTTAATACTGCTGAGTTGTGCACTTAAGAATGGTAAAAATGGACCGGTCAGCTTGACTCGGAGCGTCAATCCATGAAGCAGGAGGTCATGGTTCAATTCCCAGTCAGGGCACATGGCTGGGTTTCGGACTCCATCCCCAGTGTGGGGCATGCAGGAGGCAGTCCATCAACGATTCTCTCTCATCATTGATGTTTCTATCTCTCTCTCTCTCTCCCTCTTTCCCTCTTTCCTCTTCTCTGAAATCAATAATGACTCACAAGGGGAAAGCGGAGGAAGCTGTTTTAAATATATATATTTTATTGATTTTTTTACAGAGAGGAAGAGAGAGGGATAGAGAGTTAGAAACATCAGTGAGAGAGAAATATCGATCAGCCGCCTCCTTCACACCTCCCATTGGGGATGTACCCGCAACCAAGGTACATGATGCCTTTGACCAGAATCTAACCCGGGACCCTTCAGTTTGCAGGCCAATGCTCTATCCACTGAGCCAAACCGGTTAGGGCTGTTCACATATTTTTAAGTAAAAACAGCAACAACAAAACCCAAACATCAATTTAAAGTAGGTGACCAGCATAAAAGTAAACAAGAAAAAAAGCATTACAGAGGTAAAATATGTTTATCCAACTCTGAACCAGAGAGATTTGGCAACAGAAACAAGAAAATGTTCACTTTAAGGTATGTGGTATGAATGATGGCTCCCTCTTCAGTTTCTTCTTTTAAGTATTTTAAAAATTGATTATTGATTTTAGAGAGGAAAGGAGAGGGAGAGAGGAACATCAATGATGGACAAAAATCATACACCTATGGATGAGGACAGTGGGGAGGGGAGGGGGTAAGGGCAGAGGGTGGGGTGGGAACCGGGTGGAGGGGAGCTATGGGGGGGGGGAGGAGAGGAATCACTGTAATAATCTGAACAATAAAGATTTAATTTAAAAAAAATATGAGAGAGAATCATTGATCAGCTGCCACCCGCACGTCCTCCTACTGGAGATCAAGAGGCAACCGGGACATGTACCATGACCGGACATCGAACTGTGACCTCCTGGTTCACAGGTTGAAACTTAACCACCTGAGCCACACGTGCCAGGCTTCGGTTTCTTTTTAAACACTCACCACGCAGCATTCTCCCAAACTTGGCTTATTTATTTGCTCATTACCTTTTTCAAAACTGAGGAATAATTTATTGCAGTGAAATGCATGATCATGAGTGGACAATTTGATTAATTTTGACAAATACTTACACCTGTGAAATCAGTACCTCAATCAAGATGTGGCAGGACAGCCCTAGCCGGTTTGGCTCTGTGCATAGAGCATAGATCTGTGGACCAAAGGGTCCTGCCTGGGTTTGATTCCAATCCAGGGCACATACCTCAGTTGTAGGTTCCTCCTCGGCCCGGGCTCTGGTCAACCAATCTATGTCTTTCTTTCACAGCGATATTTCTCTCTGTCTTTCCCTCTCTCTTCCACTCTCTCTAAAAATCAATGGAAAAATATCCTTGGGTGAAGATTAAAAAAAAAAAAAAGATGTGGCAGGATAGTAAGAAGAGGGAAATTCCTTGACAACTGGAATAAGGGAAACTGAGACAAAATAATTAAACGAGGCCAAACAATTTTAGTAACTTACAGCCAGCTAATGAATCAAAGGGTTTTATCTTCCCAGCAAGGACACTCAGGAAGAAATGGTTTACACATTCCAGACTGTCCAGGAACAGAACAGCCTCAGGCTGGGTCCCTCTTCCATGAGGTTCTTTATGACAGTCTTTAAAAATGAAACTAACCAGAAAATAACCCCTGACCCCTCTATCCACACATGTGTGGTTTTTTTGTTGTTAATCCTCACCTGAGGATACCTTTTCCATTGCTTTTTAGAGAGTGGAAAGAAGGAAGGGAGGGGGCTAAGGAGAGGGGGACAGAGAGATTGAGAGAAACATCCGTGTGTCTTGAGAGAAAGACACTGGTTGCCTCCCACATGTGCCCCGACTTGTGGGTGAGGAGTAAATCCAAAACCCAGGTATGTGCCCTTGACTGGGAATCCAACCTGTGACCCTTCGGCGCGTGGGCCAATGCTCAAACCACTGAGCCACACCGATCAGGGCTATATGCACATTTTGATGAATCAACATATTAAAGGACCCACCTGAAAAACTAAGGAATATACTATTAGAACCCTCCCCTGAGACCTGCCCTAGGATTTCCTCCAGCCAAAGAAAGATACAAAGCCTCAAGACCAAGGCGCCACTTCGAACTCGATAGAGCACACCCACATCTTGTATCTCTGTCCTTCTCTGAGGGTCCTCATGAGACTTGCAACCGGGGGAGCAATGGGCAGCAACAGCTCATGCCGGGCTAACCCCCTGAACTTGTCTCTGAGACCCTCTTTTTCTATGACACTCTCTCTCTTGTTGCCTCTTCTACTTTAAGCCCTTCCCTTGTTTCATTGTCCCCAGCTTTAATAAACATACTTTCAAAATCACCAGAGACATGTTGTGATATGTTTCCTACACAAAGTCAAGAACCCACTCACTACAGGCAGGCCCAAGGCAGACCCGCTCCAGGCCCAGACCCTCCAGTAACAAAGACACAGAACATTACCATCACTCTAGCGTAAAAAAAATACATGGAGCCCCTTTAAATGGAATTAGAACTGCTATTTCAGAGCAACTGCCTTGTATGTCTTACACCTCAAACTTTTGGAATGTTAAAACAGGACAAAATAATCTTTGGACTGAGCCTCAGGCAACACTGTGTCCCAAATAACTATTTGCAAGGATAACAAGAAAGCAGTTATTATGACTTCTGGGCTGATGACTATCAGACTAAAATCCAAAAATATTTAGAATTAACATCACTAAGCTAGCTTATCTGCACCCATAGAAATGCCTTCTTAGCCCTGACTGAGTAGCTCAGTTGGTAGGAGCATTGTCCTGATATGCCAAGTTCGATCCCTGGTCCGGGGACATATAAGAAGCAACCAGTGAACACATAAACGAGTGGAACAGCAAACTGATGTTAGTCTCTCTTTCTCCCCCAAATTAATAATTTTTTAAAAAGTGAAAGAGCCCTGACCGGTTTGGCTCAGTGGATAGAGCATCGGATTGCGGACTCAAGGGTCCCAGGTTCGATTCGGATCAAGGGCATGTACCTGGGTTGAGGGTACATCCCCAGTAGGGGGTTTGTGGGAGGCAGCTGATTGTGTTTCTCTCTCATCGATGTTTCTAGCTCTCTATCCCTCTCCCTTCCTCTCTGTAAAAAATCAATAAAATATATATATTTTTTAGAAGTGAAAGAAATGCCTTCCTTCTATTAATGTCACTGTTCCCTTCCCTTCCCCATGGATGCCCACTGCCTTTGTCTCCTAACTGGAACACTACCTGGGCTTCTGCCTGAATCAGCGCTTCCTAGTAGCTATTCTTTTACCTCAAATAAATGCCTGTTGCCTCTCCCTTTGGCCTTTTATTTTTGGGATAACACCAGAAAGCTCCCTGAGGTCTCTATTTAGTCAACTCCGAGGCAGTTGACTTTCTGATTGTCACCGAGATCGCAGGACATGCTGTCCTCTGTTCAACACCAAGTTGTGATACTCATCCACAGAGCCCCATGTGGTAAGCAGCTGCTCCCTTTTTATCGCTGAGCACAGTCCCTTGGACAATATAACCTCTGTGCTCATCTATTCTCCTGCAGATGTGTGTTTGGGACCTGGCCAGTTTGGGCTCTTCAGACTACAGCTGCTGAGAATAGCCTGGCCTAGGGCTCTGGCACACACAGCATCTGTGGCTGCTGGAGGCAGTATCAAAGCTCTGTGTCATGTGTAGATATGATGGTCCTCACCTTTTTCACTTGTGACTGAGTCAAGAATAACCAGTCCAAGGCTCACTCCCTGAGCATTATGATGAGCTTAACACAAGCACTAGACCCATTGTCAAAGTAGAAGCTGGTCAGGTAGATAAATGGGATGATAGCCCAGCCATAGAACATGAGCAGCAAGATAATAGCCAGGATGTTTTCCTCGTGTGTAAAAGCTTCTATATTATAGTATAAAAACACAACCTTAGCCCTAACCGGTTTGGCTCAGTGGATAGAGCGTCGGCCTGTGGGCTGAGAGGTCCCAGGTTCGATTCTGGTCAGGGGCATGTACCTTGGTTACGGGCACATCCCCAGTGGGGAGTGTGCAGGAGGCAGCTGATCGATGTTTCCCTCTCATAGATGTTTCTAACTCTCTATCCCTCTCCTCCCTTCTTCTCTGTAAAAAAAAAAAATCAATAAAATATATTAAAAAATCAAAAACAAAACAAAAAACACCACCTTAGAGAAGGGTTGGGGGAAGAATTTGAAAAGTTCACCAAGAGTCAATCCTTAGCACATGAGAAAGAATATGATAATCTTAATTTTTAAAATGAGTTGTTGCCCTAACTGGTTTGGCTCGGTGGATAGAGCATCAGCCTGCGGACTGAAAGGTCCCAGGTTTGATTCCAGTCAAGGGCATGTACCTTGGTTGCTGGCACATCCCCAGTAGGGGGTGCACAGGAGACAGCTGATCGATGTTTCTCTCTCATCAATGTTTCTAACTCTCTATCCCTCTCCCTTCCTCTCTGCAAAAAATCAATAAAATATATTTAAAAAATAAATAAAATGAGTTGTTAATAATAATCTCAGGAAACTCTCTTCATCCAACAGTACAGAGACAGGAGACTCCACCTCTGGAAATCAAGGGTTTGTAGGTGTTTACAAAGAACATAGGCAGAGCAAAGGAGGACAGGTCTATTCTCATAAATGATCAGGGAACGTCAGGCTGCATAATTCTATCACAAATGCTTGCACCCCTCCATGCCCTAGGGAGCTGTTTTTGGATTTATCTTTTAATGGAGGTCAGCAATGAAGATGCTTTCACACCCTGAGTCACCAAACAGGGGCTGAGCTGCCAGCCTAGAATTCCGGTCTCGTTCTGGTTCTTTGCAGGTTCCCCAAAGCAAGTCCCCTGTGACGTGCAGGGGAAGAGTCCCAGCACCACGCACCCCTCACCGGCAGCAGCAGGTGGGGATGTGGAAGGAGATGAGGTCCCACAGTAGAGCCGAGAGCTAGAAAGTGGCCACATAAACCCCACTGACGAAGTGGATGTGCCTGTCCTGGATGGATCTCTCTTTGATTGCCACGATGGAAAAAGAGCTAGACAGGAAAGCTACACTGAAAAGCAAGTTGGTAAGTCCTTTAGGGCTCCTGGAAAAGACAACACACGAGGAGAGAGGTAGCAGTTTAAGTAGAAC
The DNA here is from genome assembly GCA_004026665.1 of Murina feae. Lineage (NCBI taxonomy): Eukaryota > Metazoa > Chordata > Mammalia > Chiroptera > Vespertilionidae > Murina > Murina feae. The sequence continues at coordinate 8,928 of PVJC01042881.1, forward strand.
TGCTCTCAGCGACCACCTTCCAAAATAGCAATTTGTAATTAAAACGAAGGAAGAAGCAGGTGGTGAAGGGAGGAGCGCTGCGGGTGGGAAAGCTCTAACTGGAGAGAGAAGTGGCACAGGCTCATACAGGATATTCTCGGAGGTCTCCGTGGTAGACGGAGGTTGGGGGTGGTTGAACACTATTACTGAAGCCCTGGCACCAGAAAGCAGCTTGAGGAGAACGCTGTCCACCAGTGCTAGTGCCCGGGCAGGGGAATGGTCCACCTGGTTGTCGAGCAGCGCTGTCACTATGGTTTGGCTCCTCACGTCTTCAAAGGAAGCTGCCACTAGAAGCTCTCAGGCTCCTCTTCCGCCTTTTTCAGCCGGAATACCTCCACTGAACCTAAAAGAGAGCAGAGCATCTACCTAGCTTCACCCCAGGCCCAGTGGGACAGGGAGGACGTGCCATTGCCACCCCCCAACCCCTGCTCCTCCTGGGTGTCTCATCATCAATCCTCACCCACGTCCCAAAGTGGGCTCCTCCTGACGCGGCCTTGCCCTCAGTTCCAGCGATCCCATTTGCCCGCAGGGCCCCTCCTGCCTGAATCGCATGACCCTGGGACCTCAATAAAGTTCGACTGGAGCAATAAAAACAAAAAAGTGTCATCTAGATCTCTTGTAGGTTTCGTTCAGTTCTGCCTGCTCTGCTGCATGGACTATGCAGCCCTAATGGAGCTCCTTGCCTTCTGTCTAGCCCCTTCGGTCTCTGTGTGAGAGGACACAGCTGATCACATTGCACCCCACGGAATAAATTCAAACGAGTCCCGCTGCTCATGAGATAAAGCCAAACTCCTGCACCTATCCTACCGCGCCCGATTGCTATCCAGACTGAGCTTCCTGTCTTTAAGTTCTAGCCATGCTAAGGACTCGTGTTCCCCATGCCCACAAATGCTCTTCTTGAGGCTTGGAATGTTCTTCCCCTCCGATGGGTCCACTCCTATTCATAGCTCAGGCTCTTATTCTGAAGCCTCCTGACTCTCCATGGCTGAGATGTGTCTAGGTGACATCATAGCACTTTCATTGTCATCGTAATTGTCAGTTCACATTGTAACTATTGTCACTTATCCATATGACTTCTGGGCGAGAAGTCCATTCACGGCTGGTAATAATATTGTTCATCACTGTACTTCCAGCACACAGGGCCATGCAAAATAGATGACTCATCTGACATTCCAGAATCCTTAGTGCTGGGAGGGACCTTCCATCATAGCAATGACAACAGTGATAATCATACCACTGATCGAAGGCTCACCGAGTGCCACCCGAGCAAAGCCCCTAATAGGCCTTCCCTCACGGAATCCTTGTGATTTGTCTATTATTCTCTTCATTTGCATATAAAGAAACGAAGCTTGGAGAGGTAGAGCACTATGTAACGAGTAGTATATTATGATGTTTCCTTTTTTGGTACCATTTTACTACATCATGTTCTGCATTTGATTTCTTTATTACAAAACATAATTACATAATGCTAAAAATCAAATAATAGCCCTGGCCAGTTTGGCTCAGTGGATAGAGCGTCAGCCTGTGGACTGAAGGGTCCCAGGTTGGATTCCGGTCAAGGGCATGTGCCTTGGTTGCGGGCACATCCTCAGTGGGGGGTGTGCAGGAGGCAACTGATCGATGTTTCTGACTCTCTATCCCTCTCCCTTCCTCTCTGTAAAGAATCAATAAAATATATTTCAAACAAACAAATCAAATAATTATACAAGATTTATAATGAGAAATGGTAGTGCCCTGCGTTACTCTTCAGCATCCCAGTGCCTGCTCACCAGAGGCAACCACTTCCAATCTTTTAGCTGGTGTTTCTCCAGATTGCTAGCTAGATAGCACATTTATCTAGTGACAGCCTTTCTTTTCTTTTTTTAAAAATATATTTTATTGATTTTTCACAGAAAGGAAGAGAGAGGAATAGAGACTTAGAAACATCGATCAGCTGCCTCCTGCATACTCCCCACTGGGGATGTGCCCACAACCAAGGTATATGCCCTTGACCGGAATCGAACCTGAGACCCTTGAATCTGCAGGCCGAAGCTTTATCCACTGAGCCAAACTGGTTAGGGCTAGTGACAGCCTTTCATGGAAGCAAGGATTTTGTTCTCCATGACTATTCCTACCCCTAGAGTCTTCCCCTCCACTCTCTTTCCTCTCTCCCCTCTAGAGTTATCTCACAAATTTGGTTAAATCAATGGTCAGTTTTGACATTATTATGACTAAGTCAAAATTATCTACAGTTGAGCCAAGTAGTATATCATGATGTACATGATACACAATGTCATACCCCCCCTCTCTGTCCAAGGTTAATTAATATCCTCTTTTTCTCATTTTGTTTACTTTTCTCTACATTTATCACCAAGTCACTCATAAACTCCCTTGATAGAAGTACAAATCTCCTCTCAATACACTCAAATATATCAGAAAATTTATCAGTTTCATTTTTGGACATGCTTTAGTCCCTAGAAAGACACAACTTGGTCCCATTTCTAGGAGCCCTCCTTTTCCTGTCACTTGGAGTTTGAAAGATGTTTTTTTCTGAGACTTTTGGCTATTCAGTCTGATTTCAGGGAGTATCACATGCCCTGAAACCACATGGTTAGACTATAAGGAATCATGGGCCTGCTTCATGCCCCATTCTCCTGGGCCTGGTACTTAACCAGGATCTCCAGAGGAATCTGTTCCTCAGCCACAAGTATATCTGTAAAATGTTCTAAAAGCTGAGGACCCAGCTTGGAATTTGGAGAAATAAAGGTGGAACAATAGTCTGACTGTATGTTTTTAGAGCCAGTTCGAATGGGACACTTTCCATGTTTGTTCTGAAGTTGAGTGACGTGAGACTAACTATAATGATCGCCAGAGGCACCAGGATCTGTATCAATAGCATCATTATCCAGTGGCACCAAGAATATGTAACCTTTTTCAGGAGCATGGCATAGAACTGTTGTCAGAGAAGACTTTAAAAGAGGGAGGCATACCATTGACATGGTCACAGATAGAAGCTGACGGGAAGGTAAGGGGCCCCTGGCTCATGCCCCACTGTATTCTCTCATAACTGCCTAACATTTTTATTTTGTTCAAAATTGGCTTCAAGTTAAAATTCTTCGACCCAGTGATTTGATTGACATTTGATGACAAAGAAAAAGAAGGGGAAAATTTCGAAAAGTCTGGAAGATACCAAATGTACACATGGTACAACTTTTTTTTTTTTTTTTTTTTTTTACCTACCAGATTGGCAAAAATGTTAAGTTGATGAGGATATGGAGAAAATACCACTGTTTTAATTTGGTACAAGGAAACAAATTAGCTGCATGAATAAAATGTAATTTAATATTCACATTGTCCTCAACCTAGAAATTCCACTTTCAGTCATGTATCCTACGGGAATACTTGTATAAGTATGTGAGACCCATGCACAGAATATCTCCCTACTGCACTGACGGCAAATGTCGAGTGTGTAGTCGTGTGCACTGGGATCCCAAGATCAAGAGTTGTGCCTGGGGGTGGGAGACCCTAGAGGTTAGCACCGCATGTTCCCACTCAGCTTCTCTGTGGCACTATACGAGCTGGGACAGGAAGGGGGTCCTTCAAGCCTCAGGTGCCAGTGTTCCTTGTGCATGACTTGTCCACCCGCAAGCCTTTATGGTGGTTGGGTTTGAGTGAGGCATTCCTAAGTTTCTGGCCCCAAATACCAACGAATCCTTGAAAGTTTCTACCAAACAGCCCTCAAGTTTCCCACATCTGACACGATGGAGGCTACATATGCCTTAAGTGCTCATCAAAAGGCCCTGCTGTTGCCTTGCCGATGTGGCTCAGTGAACCAGGAGGTCACGGGTTCGGGTCCCAGTCAGGGCACATGCCAGGGTTTCGGGCTTGATCCCCAGTCGGGGGCATGTAGGAGGCAGCCAATCAATGATTTTCTCTCATCGTTGATGTTTCTATTTTTCACTCTCTCTCCCTTCCTCTTTGAAATTATGAAAAATAATATTTTTTAAAAAAAAAAAAGGAGAAAAGGCACTGCTATTGACTTGTCTGAAGTTGCACCCTGAGAAATACTTCCTGGGAAGACTGCAGAACTGCCTTCAAAAGCAAAGCTTGTCCAAGTGGAGACTGGATAGAGCCTTGCTGGGGGCTGAGTATAGCCTAGATGATCCCTAATGCCTTTCCAACTCAGCGCCTCCATAGATGACAGCTTCCCCTTTAAGGTGTGACTCAAGATAAATGAAACAATGAAATTAACCTCTTCACCAATCCATGAAAATCAGTCTCATTACTTTACAGCAATACCTTGTAGAAAGCTAAATCAATACCGCCTTATAAAATTCACCATACTCTTTTTTTCAACATTGAAAGAATATTACAGATTGTCCCTATATTTCATAAGGATATATTTTTAAAAAATTTAAATTCCAGGTGGTACAGTGCATGATCCGTTTCACAATGAAAGGTGAAAAAGAAAGATTAACTATGCTTTTTGGCCAGTAGTTTTAGTGTTTTTATTGTTTCTTCTTCCTGGTAGGAGGAATGGCCAAGACATTTACTGTGATCTTTTCTGATACTTTCTTCCACTGGGTTAATCCTGGTAAAAAAGAAACACCAAATTTTGCCTTTGAACCAAAACAGGGAGCATGATATTGCTGAAATGGAAAACGGCCAGTCTTTATGCTAAATCTGCACATTTTTTCTTAAGCCCTTGTTAAAAGTTGATATATACTTCTTGACAGAATAATAGCATGATTCCAAGAATTAAACCAAAACTGCTTTTTTGCATGCATCAGAAATATTTGCTCACCTCAGTGTTTGGGTGGATTGGCAGGCCAGACTGTATTGAGAAAATCCTTGAATAAAGACGTTTAATTCTGTTAACAGGAACTCTGCTAACCAGGAGTGAGAATGGATAGAGGGAAGCTTGATGGCTTGGAATTCTGTATTGGAATCTGCCAACTTACTAACTGTAAACCAAACAAAAAAAAACAAAAAGAAATCCAATTCTCAAAATTGCAACACATTTCATTTTGTTTTAATTTTTAAAGTGAAAGTCATGCAAAGTTTGAAAAAAATAGGAAGTTAGGCCCTTGCTGGTTTGGCTCAGTGGATAGAGTGTAGGCTTGCAGACTGAAGGTTGGATTCTGGTCAAGGGCACATGGCTGGGTTGCGGGCTCGATCCCCAATAGGGGGCATGCAGGAGGCAGCTAAATCAATGATTCTCTCTCATCATTGATGTTTCCCTCTGTCTCCCTTCCTCTTTGAAATCAATAAAAATATATTTAAAATAAATAAGTTAGGACAGGAATAGTAAAGGAAAAAGGAGCTGTACCTAGATTATATACTGCTAGCAAGTATAGCTAGTTCTTATATAGGCACTAAATAGTGAATTAACTGACTGATGGTTTTTCCAAAGAACTGAGGCAATATTAACATGAATAGATTATTTTCCTTAAAAAACACTATGTGCAAATTAAAACAGAAATGAAATATTACTTAGTATCTATTTTAAGAAAAAGATATATTCGCTGTTGGCAGCCAACTGTTAATAACTCAAGAAACAAATTTTTATTTATAGTCATTGGGTCAGTTATTCTACTTCTGGGAATTTGTCACAATGAAATAATCTAGTGTATTTTGACTCATTTTTCCCTTCAGTACAGTTCTGTTGAAGATGATGTGTTTGTTACCTATTGCTATTATTCCAAAATTTAGCAGCTTAAAACAATACCAAACATTTATTATCTTACATAGTTTCTTGGGTCAGGAATTTGGGAGTGGTTTGGTTGACTGCTTCTTCTCAAGG